>CM041778.1:140413850-140680278 GCA_023374045.1 Limonium bicolor
ATTTATATATGTAAATTCAGCATTTATGAAGAATAAAAAATTAAAACTATAGTTTATAAAGCATTATGTAAAGGTTATAAGATTTTGTGGTTAGATTGTAATTATAGGAAATAAATTATTAAGGCCGAGAATTTAAGGGGCTAAGTTGTAATTTTTGAAAGTTATAATATCTAAAAGCTATATGCCAAAATATTAGTGTGACTTTGTAATTTAGCTAAATAAGAAGTTAAAACTCTATAATATAATGAGATTAGAATTTAAATATAAAGTTTATGTATTAATGTGGTAGTTTTGTAAATAACCGAAATATAAGGGTAAGAATTTAGATTTAAATAAATATAGGTCCTATATGGATATTTGGAGGAATTAGAATGAAATATCCCAAACCTTAATTACTTTAATTGATCATGAATTAATTAAATAAAAGTAATTAATAAGAGATTAAGGAATAACATATCTTTATATAAGTACAGGGAATAATATAATATTTAATTATACCCAAAAAAAAAATTCGTTAGGAAACATTAGCGAAACCTAAGACGACGTTAAGGAGGTTTAGGAGAAAGAAATATAAACGAAAATAAAACTAATCGTTTTACCTCGAAAAATGTGTCACAAATATTTTAGAAGTGAGAACGAGGTCGTGGACACCTTATAATATTATTTGGGTAGTTTTGGAGGCATTGGAAAATTGGTTAAATAGTCAGAATAAAAGACGTCGCGTTTTCGCCTAAAATGGCGAAACGCAAACCAATTAGGAATTAAATATAATTAATTAAATTTATAAATAACAATAATTGTTGTTGTTTGAAAATATAAATTTAGAATCATAAAATGGTTCATCTTGTTAAACGGGACATCATGTCACAAACGACATGAAAAACGGGTCTAAAACGAGTCCAAAACGACATTATAAATATAACTTAAAAAAAACAAGTGGGCCGACCCGCCCAATATGACTGGGCCGGCCCAGTCTTCCCTTTTCTCACGGTAATAATCAGCCCAACCTCTCCAAACTAATCTTCCCCTTACTGAAAAGAAACATACTACATTACTACTGCGCCTCCATCTTCATTCTTTACGGTAATACTTGCAACCCTAACTAAACAATTTCAGCAACCCTCATTCTCTCATTTTTCACTCGCCGCCTCTCTTCTTCTTTCCTAACTGGCGAACTGCAACCCGTACTGGCGAACAATCCGCATCATTCCCCTCTCTCAATCTCTTCTTCCCTCTCACGGTAATTCTACTCTAACTGGCGGAGGAACAAGGAGCATCACCAGTCGAAGAGCTTGTCTCGGTGGCTTCATCTGGAGCAGAGCCGCAAGGAAGACCAAGAGAGGGAGGAGCCCGAAAATTAGAGCCAATCATCTCTGGAGATATTCAAGGTGTATATCGGTCGATTCATATAAGTTTTTCGTTTTTTTTTTTTGCCCGATTTTAGCTAGAATCAGAAACCGAAACTAGGATAAATTTTTCCTTCTTGTCTCTCTGAATTCGGCGCCACTGACTTGTAAAAACTTTGCTAGTCTTGTACGTATGTGCTTGCCATTTCCTTTGCAAAACTTGTAGAGTCCTAGTTAATCTGGTGTTGATGTTAGTGTGTGTGGTAGTTTCGAATTTTCTGAATGTACTGGACTTTATTTCTGATAGTTATTTTTCTGTGTGCGAACAAGAACCCTAATCGATTTAGGGTTCAGAAAAATTAAAGAAGAAATCTGTATGCTAGAAAAATCAGAAATCGAAGGTAAGGTTGGAGTTGAAAACTGGGGAAATCTGAATTTAGAGTTTTGAAATTTAATTTAGGGATTCCTATATTTAGGGTATGAGTGAAATTAATGTTTTGAAATTGGGGTTTTTCGTAATTGGAATTATGGATTTTCAAAATTAATTTAGGGTTTTTGGAATGGGAATTGGGATACCGAAATTTATTTGGGAAAATCAATTTAGGTCTTCTGGTAATATGAAAATAGGGTTCCAAAAAATTTAATTTGGTATTAAAATCGAATTTAGGGCTTGGTTAACAAATTAGGGCTTTGAGTTTTACAATTAGGATTATGATAATCTAAGATTGATCAAGAATTATTGTTTGGGAATTGATGACTTTCTGCGTTTTTGGAAGTCGGAATGGAATTGTGATTTTGGATATAAGTTAATGACGGCTGGTTTTGGTTTCGAAATGGTGATGGAGAAACCTTAACTTGCTAACTAAGAAATTTAGGTTGTTGGGCGGTTAATGAATTTGTGTTAATCTAAAAAAAAACGGTAGAGACAAGTGATTAGTGGTTGGATATTAATTTAGTAATTGATGCTAACGTGGTTCTGGTTAGGTATTGAAGTAGTTTTTGAAATTGGTGCTAAATCGATCGGAAAAGAAACAATTTTTTTTATCATTATTAAGAGTTTGGGTTAAATTGGAATTTTATGAATATTTGAAAATTGGGTTGAAATTTGGAACGAGTACGAAGTTAATTCAAGTATTAAAAGGATGTAGTTAACACTAATAGAAAAGGAAAATGTTTTATAAGGGTAAATGGTGAAATTCTTGGGTGGTCAGGTTGTAAAATTGTATAAATGAATGGGATTAAGGGTAGGTTACAAATGGGAAAATGATATTACTGGGTTTTAAGTCAAAGGACAACCTTAATGTTGTTAGGCTGTGATTTGTTTGGTTGTTGAAATTTTGAATAATCTATGGTCTAACCATATGGATATTGAAATAGTAATTATATACTGGATGGCCTAAGTGAGAAAATGACTTAGGTTAATCCGTTAGATATAGGTTTGATGCCACATTATTTGAGGGAAGAAGATAAATATAAATTTATACAAGAATTTATATAATAGTGGTTGAATTATAAAGTTGGAATTATTGGAGGATTGATATAATGTTATTAATAACAATAACAATTATAAGAACAAGTGTGTCACTATAAATACACCAAGGTCAAGTAGGTAAAAGTCACTTATTATGACATTAATTCGAAGGGAGTATATACATATATGAACATATATATAATCAAAGAATTGGGACTTTGGCTCACGGAGTAAGAGATCAGAGTTGTGTAACTCATAAGGATTGGAATTCTGGAATGATTAGTTAGAGATTGGAATAATTGATTTAAAAGTTTAGCATCAATAACGGTTGTTGTGTTATAAGAACTATGAGAACATATATACACATGTATATGTATATAATTGGTAAGTTTAATGAAAGGGAAAATGTATACGAAAGAAACGTATTACGAGAAACTGTTTTAACGAGTGTAATAAGTAAATGACACTCTCAGTGGATCCAATTATAGGATCGGGATAGTCGAGACTACAGTCGGGATTTACAGCTAGCCACTCTCAAGGTGTACGATACATTTCTTCTTGTGACCTGCTTGCTAACGAGGTGTCCCTCGGCTTGTGTGCTATTTGTTTTTGTGTGCCCACTAAACAAGATAAAGCATGCAACCGGAACATTATGTTTATTGTATTGTTGTGTGATGTTTGAAAACTAACACAACTTACCGTGAGAACTTACTAACCAACGTTTAGTAAGGAATTGAGTGAGACTAAGGAACGCTCCCTAATATTAGTTTGTTATAAACCGAAAGAGGTTAACCAACAAATATTGTCTTGAGACTTCTACTAACTGGAACTTAAGGGGGGAGTGAGGAACCCGGGACTGACTCCGGTCATGCATGCTAAGGAAAAAGGGGGTCGGTATCTATAGCAGATCTGACTTCCGCTTAAGGACTTGTCTTCGGACTTGTTGCCTAGGGTCGGTTGCCGGCTCAGCTACGTTGGACATACAGTCCAAGGTAGGAGGCATTAAGATGGTGCGGTAGGATCACCTAAATCCTAAATTATAAGATAAGTTGTTTATTCAACCAATGGAGTTAATAGCTCATTGGCTAGGGTTGCTTTTGACCCGACAAAAATAAACATCGAGGTAAGATGCAATCATTTCTATTTAAAGAGTGGTTTGTATTCAAAGATTAAGATAAGGTTTGAGTTAAGTTGCAACCATTCCTTTTTAAAGGATGGTTTGTATTATAAGATTAAGATAAGCTACATCCATTCCTTTTTAAAGGATGGTTGTTTCTAAGGCTAAGATAAGACTAAGATTGAGGTAAGATAAGGATGGACTAAGATTAAGAGGAAACATAACTTAAGGAGTTGAATAATTAACCCTCTAATTAAGGGAACGCATTTAAGTCGTTCATTATGTTTGAGCTTTGATTGTTCATATTTGGATTGTTATTTACTGCACTTTCTATTATGTTGTGCATCTAATCAACCTCCATGCTATCGACAATTAGTCGTCGTAGCCACGTTAGCTTGGGGGCCATGAGAGGATCGTACCAGCATTCGTGCTGACCCCCTTTGGGGGCTGTTTTTACTACACAGGTGAACGTCAGGAGGCGGCCGTCGCGAGAGTAAGATGGGGTACAAGCGTTACGGGTTAAGTGTGGCCTACGAGTTGTGCATGTACACTCGTATGGCTTTTTGAGTTAGTAAGTTGTATAGGATGTGAGGGGATTGTAAGAAGGATATGTATTTGGTTAAGACTTGTAAGTACTAATGTTCGGTATATTCTGTTAGTCAGACCGTGGCAAGGTCCTGGAATGTAATTGAATCCGCTGCTACGTTTGTATTTAAGGTGATAAGTTTGTGATAACCACGATTGGATTGAGACGGGGTGTTACATAGAAAGAAAGAATTTTGATTAAAGGAGTTATGAAGTTTAAACTATGACTTATATAGTTATAAGGAATTTAAAGGTAACCAATGATTATTACTTTTGTTTAAAGGAGGAATAATGAAAACTATAAGAATTTTATGTCCATGTATGGCATATAAATATAGTTAAGGAATTATAAGTTGTTATGTCAACTAGACAAAAAATAAATAAATAACAAATATAGTACAATAAATAAATACATATATGTACATTAAAGGATTTATAGATAAATCAAAAGGAATAACAAATAAGTTGTACATAAAATCATGAGGTAATTAAAAGAAATAAACCTCACATGTAGGGATGGCAATGGGTCCGCGGGTACCCATTTCACCCGGTCACCCGACCGCTAAACCGGGTGAAAAACCCGCATAAAATGGGTGAAAAACGGGTGACAGGTGGAAGGGTACGGGTGCGGGTCGGGTGACGGGTGAACATTTTTCACCCATCACCTGACCCGCTCACCCGCATAGATATATATATACACCCGCATAGATTATATATATATATCTATTATATGTTAAATTGTTACTTATTATTCATTCTCCTTCACTCATGATTTTTGTAACCCGAACTAGTGAACAAGGAACATTCATGCTCTGGGTGACTGCGCCATTCTTTATTCACACCACTCTCGGTAATTTTACAGCCCTAGCATACTTGCTCTACGCAGTTTCTAATTATCTTCACTGAAGGTAATTGCAACCCTAACTGGCAAACATGGAACAAAGATGCTCCGTGCCTCTATTTTCTTTCTTCACTCTCGGTAATTTTGAAACCCTAACTGAAAAACAAATAACTTACATGCTCTACGAAGTTTTTCATTCTCTTCACTGAAGGTAATTTCGCAATCCTAACAGGCGAACATTGATCATACATGCTCTGCGCCTCTATTCTCTCTCTTCACTCATGGTAATTTTGCAACCATAATTGGCAAACATGTAACGTACATACTCTGTGCAATATTTCATTATTTTCTCTGAAGTAAATTTCACAATCCTAACCGGCGAACATAGAACATACATGCTTTGTGTCTCTATTTTCTCTCCACTCACAGTAATTTGCAAACCTTAGTGGCGAACAAGGAAAATGAAAAACAAACGGGTAAATGGGTAAACGGGTTCACCCGCTTCACCCACGGGCGACGGGTGAAACGGGTGATGGGTGATACATAACGGGTGACGGGTCGGGTACGGGTGGAGCAGATGAAGTCGGGTGACGGGTGCGGGTGATGGTCCACCCGACCCAAACCCGACCCATTGCCATCCCTACTCACATGAAATAACAAATACGAGATTTGTTAAAAGATCCAATAGAATTATTATATAAGGGTAACATAAATTAACCCTCCCAGTTAATCCTATTCTAGGACTTTGTTTGACCAGACGTTGACCAGGGTATAATCAACTGCAACCTACAGTGAACGGTATGGGATTCTTGCAACCTGTTTTCTACCGGATTACACCGGCTTGTGTGCTATCTGTTGTTTGAAATAACGACCAAGATAATTAATGTAAATGTTGTTTTACTCTTGTGCACTGTTGTATTATTTTATGTCCGTGAATGATGCTAACTACAACGTGTATGTCCCACGCATACAAATACTACTATACCAGTGGATTAAATACCTGCGTTTCAGTATACCGAGGACTTGTACTCAAGTCTCTCACTAACTTCACTTTATAACAAACGTCGTTATCCTAAACGTGATAATTGACAATACACATTGTGTTCTTGTTTAACGTCCTTGTATAACACCTAACAATTCTATACTACGAGAACGAGGAGCCCAGTTGGATCTGGCCATGCATGCTACAGGAGTTGTACCTGTCTCAGGTCGTCTCCTATTCAGTTATACGTCGCGACGGAACATTTCAGTGGAGAGGAAGACTTTATTCCTCTCGAGGGTTCAATTCCCAACAGTTCAGTGGAGAGGGAGACTTCATTCCTCTCGAGGGTACGATTCCCACATTTCTAGTACAGGAGTTAAACTACGTTTTCTTCTGAGGGACTAGTTTCCCAACCTTACAATCTTAACGAGGTCACTATACCTCCACTATTTGAGAAATTCAGTTATACCTGTCAGTCCCATTGTGTGGACCCGACTATCATTAAAAGATTACTGTTCAGCTAACTTGACCTTCTGAAGTCTTGTTCTATGTGACATTATTGTCCTTGTATGGATACTTGTTATTATCCTACTATGTTTGTTTACAGCTTTATAAAAATGAACTGCATGTATTCGACAAAGTAGTTGGTGTGGCCCGGTAGACGATGGGCTGCACGTTTTCCATACCAGCATTGTTTGCTGAGCCCCTTTGGGGGCACCCCCATTTTTCAGGTACCTGAAGTTGAGAAGATTACCACACCGAGTGTAGGTGGGGTAGATTCAAGCTATGGCAGTCTTCTTCTAGATATTTGTTTTTACTTGAGTATTTTACATTTGAGTTTGATTCCTAGTATCTCGGATTGTATTCGTATTCAGACCGTGACTTTTGGAGATTGTATTTGGAGTTAGCCTTATTGGTCACAAGGGTGCCAACGGCATTGTAATACCGCCCGGTTGTTGTATTTATTTCCGCTGCAGTTGTATTTTATTTGGGAGTGATCGCCGTTCAGGTTATTGGATTTCGGGTTGGGGTGTTGCATGCTCAAACAAGGAGCTCCTTCTCCACTCATTCGGTAAGGAAATACCACTATTTCTTTTCTTGTTTGCCAGTAGAACTTGTGGCGAGTACTGAACCCTTTCATCTGCTCTCTTCACGTAAAAACAGGGAGAGGAATACCAAGAAGCATGCTGTAGCAAAGTCCCCACAAAGCACCTTGGTCTAGCAAGCCTCGGTAAGAAAAAAAAATTCCATGTCCTTTCTCCTTGTATTACCGTGAGCGTGTACTAGTATTAGGCACTAGTTTAACATCGCTTTACTCACAAAAAAAATACAGGCGCAAGTTCACTCAAACCATGGGAAAGTTCTGTAAAATTTCAGAAGCCAAGGAGGTGAATAAAAGCTAGCAAAGTAGGTATGAACCAATTTCTAAATGCTCTATTAATTAAGCTTAAGTGTTAGTTTATGTATGGAAACTAACGTAGGAATTTTACACATCAGTCGTGAGTACATGTGAAGCCTAGGCTGCTTGGGTTTGCTTAAAAACAATGTAAGCATACTTCACACCTTTAATACACGGTTTATGATATTTTGTTACATTTATGCAACAACCGTGGGTCTTATGGAAAATAGGACTTGATTAAGTGTTAAAATGTGTAATAACATTTTTGGATTGATTAGTTTGGTGTGCTAAAGACCTATGAGGTCAAGGAAGTTTATTATGGGTCAAAAACATGATTTATAAAAATATTAGAATATGAGTGATGAAAACCGAGACCAAACGTGGTCTTAAATGACTAAATTATGTATTATAATGTGTTATAACATTTTTAGTTGATAATACAAGGTTTAGATGACATATAATGTCATAGGAAATAATTAAATGATTTTAGGAAACATTAAAGAAAACTATATATTTAACCGTAAACAATATAGTTTTTTATAACACTTATGTGTAAATTATATCCAATGTAAATTAATGTAACAAGGCCAAGCATTTTAGGCCATTTAATTTAATTGCTATGTTAAGTTAAAAATGGATTTAAAATGAATTTAGAACAAAATATATATTACCGAAATAGTTTGGGGCTGAATTGCAATTTAAATAAATTTAGAGACTGAAAATAAATAAAATCGAAACCCATATGTTAAAAGAGATATTCTATGAATTTCATTGGGTTTTATAAAATATGGGGGTTAAATGGTAATTATTGTGAAAGTGGGGTCACAACCGCAAATACATAAACCTATGGTCAAACTAGTGTATATTGGGTCAATTTGACCAAAACAAAAGTCTTGACCAAATTTAATGACATAAATAATTAAGTTATGAATTTATATTAACACTATAAGTGAGGTGTAGAATTTGTGGATATTTCGGGGTATACAATGTAATTACCGAAAAGTTTAGGTATGGTTTGGTTAATATAGTGATTTATATCCTAAGTATGAAATTTGGGATTTTTTGGAGTTATATAAATGGGTATATTGATAAAAGAGTATAATATATGATTTTTGTGACATATGAAAGTATATAATATAAATTTGGGTCAAAATGTAAATAAGAAAGAATAGTGGCTGGGAAAAGAAATATACCAAACAGCTATGGGCTGTTCGGTAATATTAAGGAAATAACATATAAGAAACTATATGTTATAAATAATATAATGTTTGAAGTGATGTAGCATAGGATATGTAAAAATATTATAAGATTTGCGGTAAGAGTATAAATATGGGAAGTTAAGGGTTAAAACAAAAGAAAAACAGAACCTAAGGGGCTGTTTGTATTTTCGGGAATTTTAAGACCCTACTACATACATACTGTATGGTTTAAACGTTATAGTGTATGGTAAGTTAAGTATGTTATAAAACTGTGGTAAAATTGTAATATTCGGAGATGTGGGATTTGAAAGGAAATGAAAGATTAAATATATGCCTATTCGGCAATAGAAGGGAAATATTACAAACTATAGATTACATCTTATTGCAAAGTTTTGATGTTATAAAATAAAGTATTTATGACATGGTATTAAACTATGTGGGGATATTGTGGTTTAATGAAAAATAAGGGAATAAAGAATTATAAGTGTATTATGTGTATACATTATTTTCGGTACATATATGTAATTGCCAACTATACGTTGTAAAGTTAAATGACATATAAAATTACCACACTATATGGTATCATGATATTAACGTAACACAAAAAAAAATATTGAGTGGCCAAAAGTATGGTTATTAAAACTACCTTACTAGCACATTCATATGTAAATTATACATCAACAATGAAGATATAAAACTATAGTATACAATGACATAAAATACTATGGTTAATATATGATTTTTTTTTAAGGTTAAATAAACCTTTGGGTGAGGAATGAACATGCACCTAATATAAGGCTTCATGTTACATTAAGAAATCAATGTACATATATACAAATATGCAAACCGGCGCAAATAACATGCACATATATATCATGGATTACAAACCATATAATAATGAACATTGACTTGTTAGTATAATTATATACTACAAGTCATAAGGTTTTAAATAAATACAATTTGTCACATAATTGGGAAGTTGTATAATATAAGGTATGCTAGAGAATAGTAATATGCTATGTAATATAAACTAACGTTGCATGGAATGCAAACAACCCTAGGTTATAAAATGTAACCATACATGCAACTTAAGGTTATAACAATACCCATGCATGCGATGTAACAGTTGAAGTAATGATACGAGAACGAACAGTTTTGTATCAGGCGTAACGTTTATAAAATACTATGGGATAGGAAATATAATTCCTACATTTAAAAACGTTAGCCACGACGTTCGAATAAAAACCGACGTCCTCGTAAACCGTATATTAATACATACTACGAGTAAAGAGTTTTAAGGATAATGATACCTTAACTATTAACAGTTGAAAGTCCGGGGTGTAAAACCGGGGTTACTGGCGTTATTCGGAAATACCGAATCGTATTGTCATGTGGATTGACATTTAGTATTCTTCGTATTGTTAGACCGCCTGTCGGACGTGCGCGCTCGAGAAGCTTAGAAGTCCACATTGCGCACCCTTGGTCCACGGTGTACGGTATGTAAAGGGATTTGATCCGGGTTGTCCTGAGGAATTCCTCGGGCTCGGATTTGTTTGATAAATAACTTGTGTGAATGTATGTATGTGATTTATGTGTGTGATGTGTAGTTATGTTTACTGCATTATTTATCTATGCACGAACATCCTACGGGACTAATACTACGTCGACTATAGATCGACTTATACAAAACTACATATGCGAAATGTGTGATTGTGACCACTGTTGCTTGACCTAATACGCTAAGTATTACAAGTATGTAGTTATAACCTAAGTAAAACACTTAGGGACGAGACACGACATTGTCGGTCTCTAGAGCTTTGACTCGAACGTGAATACTACCTAGAATAATTCTAGGCATGCGTAAGACCCATAGGGCAGCCAACAAATTAAGTGATGTACTCCATAACTAAAACTGTAACTGACTATCTAACCAACAAAGTTAACAGTGGAGTGTGAATGAATGTGATGATATACCTTAATCCAGACAGTCACTGGCTGCTGGTCGCGCGTAGAGATCTCTTGGGTTATCCCGTATCGGGTTTACCCTAGTTAATCCTGAACGAGCCTATATAGATCGTCAGGCGGAGTGTGCTACCGTTGGCACCAGGCCCTTGGCCACCTAAATGGAGGCCTTTACAAAGGCAAAGTGAAAGTCCCAGAGTCTTCGAATGATCAGGGCAGTGAGCACCTTGTGTGTACGTGGGACTACTGTCCAAGTGAATATATTTCGGGTTGTCCTAATTGACGCCCGACAGTGCTAACTAAAACAAATAATATGTGAGGGCCCGGGGGGGGGGGGGGCTGAATGTTGTAATACATGATGATGATAAAATACGACGTATGAATTACTAATGCCGTCGCATTGTATGATGTGTGATTGTTGTGTATGTTTATAAGTGACTGTTTGATTGGATGATTGATTATGTAATCATGCATGTTGTTACAGTATCTATTATATCTGTAAAATGACAAAGCATGAAATCAATCTATTATCAAGACGGTTAAAAATGACAAGTGACCAATAGGGTCCAGATCCGGCATACTCAGCGTCTATCGCTGAGACTACACTTATTGTGCAGGTTGTTGATCTTCATTGAAGCCGAAGTGCGGGAACAGGGTAGATAGGATTACTTCAATTTTTGCGTAAGGAATTTATTGTATAACGATACCAGGCTGTAGACGTATGATGGTAATGTTACATTTATCAGGGATTTGAAATAGATGCTCACTTGTCTACTGTTATGAATGTGGACTTAGTATGATGTATAGGGATATCTCGTTATCACAGCGGTTTACTAGTGATGTGTATTCTAGTTGTTGGACTTAGTTCTGCTTCATTACTCGCATAGGCGAGTAACGGCAGGTGACACCCGAGTGAGTTTAATACTGTTGTTTATTTTCTGCTGTAAGACGCTTTATTATCTGTCGACGTGAGTGACTTTTACGTGTTAATCTGAGAGGGGTGTTACAAAAGTGGTATTAGAGCGGAGTACCGCTCTGATGACGAGATACTAGGTTAAGACAGTGAGCTAAGGATTTGGGAAACTTGGGAAACGTTTGTGAGGTACGAAACGTCTGTGTCTTAATGAAATTATGTGTTGGCAGAGCCTTTGGCCTGCAAGTGTTAGCCCTTGGGGCACACAAATAAGTTGATTGTATTATGGTGCGTTATTGAGAAGACGAACGGTAATACCGACATCTAGTGGTGGTGTGAGCCAGGAAGCTGACCAAGGGCATAAAGGCCCGAGAATATTACCCCTGTTAAGGTCCAGCTGAGAGCTCAGCCAGGAGGAGACACAAACGTCATGAGTACATTGGCGACAGTCCACTTTTATGTGGAAGTCCAGTACGAACTACCGCCGATAGTACCCCTCCCGCCACAACCCAAGAAGTATAATACAACTAAGGAATATGATCCCCAAATATAGGGAAAAGGGCTACCAAGCCCAACGGACTGTCTAAAATCTCTCGCAGCGAATGAATAATTCCTGCTCCTGTAACATTAATACAACCTCAATGTCATTCCTCCATTGACGACCAAGCGCCGTATCAATAGACACTGCCAGAGGCGAGCGCCACTACTACTAAAACGTCGTGGAAAGGGTCACCCAGGAACGTCAGGGCAAACAGACCGGGAGCACCATGAACTCCGCGAGACCGTCGCCCGTAATGGGACCTTTAACCACCAAACTGTAAAAAGAAATTATCTTGAGAACGTAGAAGAACTTTGTGAGAACACCATCCTGTTATGTCCAAACTTCAATCCTAGACTTGTGTGCACACAATACCGTGACACTAGGACCCTGTCGTGATGGTACTTGTAGGGAGACAAAGTCCCAACGTTTACGCTATTATAAATATAATGTGAGGGAGGACTTGATTATTCTAATGACAATGTGGTCAGGAAAAATTTCCCAAATCCAAATACCGTCTTATTCATGAACAATCACTCTAACGGTACTTAAGCAACCCATGCACAGTGAGACAACAAGTCGGAGACTGACAACTCTACTTGCATGGTGCGCTTGCCACTGCAAGCGCTGATTTAAACAATGTACCAGTAATTTCGTCTACCCCACGCACTTGCTACTGCAAGTGCTGCAAACAATTACAACTGCAGTTACCACTGCTATTATCGTTACAACGAATACTGTAAACTGTGTAGACCTATGGTACGACACCATGGCTACCAATAATCACCAAACAATTGTACACCTCTAATATAAACTACAGAACTACAATTGTTGCAATAAACCACTAAGATACGAGACCTACAACCTCTGAAGGGACCGACGAGTCCGATTAACGCAATAAAAGGGGCACACCAGCCCATAACAAATTATAACTACTAAACGAGAACGAATGCAATGACACAGGCTAAGAGCCAAGATAACATAATTTAATTATCAAAGCATTCAATGGCTGAATTGGAAGTGGACGGTGAAACCTGATTCCCGGGGATCAAGGGAAAACCAACCACAAATTGGGGTGGCAGGTTAGTCCAACACTGGTGCTGATCACACCAGGGTCGGATGACTCCTGAGACTCTTCACAAGTTGCCAAAATTAATTATAGTGAGGATAAACAAAACTGCAGTATCCGATTTACAAACAACTAGCAACAATTTAGCAATAAGATATTAAATAAGGAAACTTGCGACTAACAGTTTACGTTGTATATAGTAAATCATACAAATAAAACTATGAAGAGAATACGATCGTATAACGATCGCTACCATATAGTTTCCAACTGTATCGTATACTCCATATTTATATTTATTCACATATGCTTACGCATCACAGATATAAACACTTATATTCATATTTCATGATAAATCCCCCTATATTATATGTCACATTTTCCTCATCATCTTAATGTAAGATGATTATTTGATTTATTGCATTACATTATGCAATTTATATTAAGAACTCTATCTTAATATCCTGTCACATTTCAGGACATATATTTATAATTCCTAAGGTTTTATTTATTACTAACCTTAGGTTATAAATTCCATTTTCTCATTATATACTATAACCCATACTTTTAATAAAAACTATATTATTGCCAGAAGGCATATACATGAAAATTCTTATTTTCCCCCCAACTCCTAATACTTTCCCATTATTACAGTATTACCACATATTTAATAAAATGTTATACATATCATACGTTATAACATTTTAACCTTGTAATAAATGTAAGTTATAGTTCACTAACTATATGTACGTATACGCCAACCTGTGATGAACACAAGAGAATTGGTAAAACGTATCAGTCCACAGATGGACCAAGAGTGAAAAGAACAATCCTACCGCAATACGGCCATTACCAATACCTTCGCAACAATGAACACGAATCAACACTGGACGCGTGAATAACTACCACCTCTGAGCACCACCTTTACCAAGGAGTGCCATATACAGTTATGTACAATTACAACTAATCAACATCAAGATTAAGTTTATATGTAATGTCAGGATCATACTGATTATAAGACAAGTTCTAAGTAGAAGAAGGGCTACCGCCATGGGCGTCCCGCCATGTAAAGAAAATGATAAGTATCAATATATGTTAAAGACATGTCGTTTACTACTGTGACGACTGTCAGTGATGAATGAATGTGTAAATTGAATCAATGACAACCACCTAAATCGATATTACAGGACACACAAACCAAACGCTAAATAGCGTAAATAAACAAGTACCTAATGTACAAATAAGGGGCATAAGCTCAAGAGACCGGGAACACCGACTCCAGTTACCTTTCCAGGTATATTACTAACATAACAATGTCTAAGTTAATATAATGAAGCGATGGAGCTACGGTACATACCGTAAGCAATGTGAATAACAATGATGAATTACTAACAGGCGCCATACCGCGCACCTGAAATATAAATAACTGCAGTTACAAGTAACTAGCACTAAACAATAAGTAACAACAAAGACATTACTTACTAGCTGAATACCAGGAGTATATACTAGCATGTAATGTTAATCACTAATAGTGATAAATGTTTAGTCCTAATGAACAAACCTAACCTTATGAGAAGTGGCATACCCCTTGTGGATGTAGTACCATCAATGAGAATGGTTGGAAAGAAAGAGTCAAATTGTTCAAGCTATTATGCAATCTACAATGCACCCAATCAAACGGAACAGGGAACAAATATGAATACCCAAGTATGAGAACTTACCCTACGCCGTAACGGGAAGTATAGCTAGGATGGGATTATGATTAAACCTGGAGGAAAGGATTATGTATAGCACTCAAGGTGATTGAGATATGAGAACTGACATTGCTACCCCAGCACCAATATTACATAAACCGATGGCAGCCATACAGACGAATCAACGTTTAATGTTTAACTGGTTAGCAACCAAGTGCTACCACTAATATGTTACTAAGGACATGAGTCCAGGGAACAAAAAAATAATGTTCCAACCACCTTACCACCATACTACTAGAACATTAGAACCTACGACAAGATAACCAACATTGTGGACCAATCAACATCGAACTACAACAAGGACATCCATCGAAAGGGAGATTGACAATAGAATACTTCACAATAGTCGTGTGACGGATGCTACCAGTTTACTAAACGAGACATGGGACGACTGCACTCCGATAGGAGCATGTGGGCCTGACAGACTTGTTTATAGGTTAGTTAGGTAAGTAGTAATGTATCAGTATGGTACCCCATGCATGTAGACAAGTAGTATTAGGAACACGAGAAGTAGTCAACTCCGTGCTACGGACAGTGATGCAGATTACCTCGAAGATGGACGAGAAGAGCCGCAGTTAAACAACGGGCTAGAGAAACCAAGAACCTACAACACAGAGTAGCAGACGATACACAGTGAAGACAAGGAGACCCTTCGAAGACGACGATGCTGATAACAGGAAAAGGAAACCCACTGTATGGACGAATAATACGTAGAACCCTCACAAGGATCATGCAAGTTCTTGCAATCCAAAGGAATCTACCAAATGATGTGAACTTAAACGCGTAACTACGCAATAATGGAAAAACAAACCTGGTATACTAGCAGATGCTTGAACAAGAACATAAACATGATAATGACTAACACACCGTCGAATCGATTGCAATGTGATGCGCGGAAGCGACAAACACAAACAACTATAAATGATAAATACGTGGGCGAACATAGACGAGTAAAACTCGCAGAGAATAATGTGAAATGGAAAATGAAGTTGCAGAACTCTAATACGAGCAAAGTATGGATTCCCAGGAAGAACCATACCAACGTTGTTGCTAACCGACACACGGGAAGAAGATATAATATATATCAACATGAAACAAGTATCAAAGAACTACAACAATGTGTTACTCCGAAACAAAACCACCAGGAGACACAGATGACAATCCTTATCTAAGTAGACACGAAGGCTACTGCGTCAAGTACAAAAGGGAACCAAGTACTAATAATAGCCAATGTCATATGACAACTCAAGCTGAAAGTCTATGAGACGAGATACGCGAAAATGCTAGTAATCCTAACGATGGGATATACGACAATACAAGGAATCAACCGAGCCTATATTCATGGGTCTACACCTCTGTACGGAGCGAGTGGGCCCATCAAAACGATTCGGGAGAGAGCATAAACACGTGCCTCACCCTTTATATATTTAAGAGCCCGAAGGGGCTAGAGTCATACCCGTCTCTCTGATATGGGAATAATCTACTCCAAAGGTGAAAACACCACATGAGAGTTAGAGAACTCTATGAGAGCCAAGTATCCAGCGCTCCTTGTGGAGCGGCTGTTGAATACTTGTGGGGTACGGGGGTGTAACCCTTTTTAAGGGGGGTAGAGCCTCTTGGCTGTGCACATGTTTGCACTGAATTCTGTTATTTCGTATGCGGGGCATACAATAGTTTGTGGGTATGCGGGGCATACGATGTTGGTTGTTGGTATGTTTGTGGGTATGCGAGACACACGATGTTGATTGTTGGTTTGTTTCGTATGCAGGGCGTACGTTGTTTGTGATGTTGTTTGTTCATTTTGTTGGTGTTGTTTGGTACGCGGGGTACGTGGTTGATTTGTTGTGTGAGATGTGCACTTGTATGTATGAATTTTATGGAATACTAAATGGCGTGTTTACACGCAGGTGTAGTACTTTCTTTATGATACTGTGATATATATATTGTTGTACCTTGTAGATTGATTACTTAGGGTATCGCTTAGATACGAAATGAATAATTAGATACGAAATGTTGAATGATGATATGTTATGACACCTCGGGGAGGTTGTCACGGTTGGTAGAACTGATAGGAAATGATGGTGCTGATGGATCGCCTATATCCATATATGTTCAAATTAACGCCACAATTGAGGGCTATGTGCGGTATTAGCACAACACGATATGCGTAAATGAAATATCACATAGATATTCATTATGGGATTATATGGGTAGTTATTAATACACCTAATTAAGTAAAGCGACTTCGGGACGAAGTCTTCTTAAGGGGGGTAGATTGAAATACCCCTACTTAATTAAATATGGATTGGACATATAACCAATTAAATTATGGCCTAAATAATGATGTGTACATTATTATGAGCATGTAACGACTTGTGAGCGAACGAACAATTAAAATTAGTACGAGCATATACATGTCCGAAAATATGTTGACGTTACATATTAATACGGTCACGTACATATACATATACACATACACAACGTTACAATATTATAACGTTGTACGTATAACAAAAAATGCGACATATTAATACAGTCGCACATATACAAGGAATAAACATAAAGAAGCTGAAACAAAAAAATGAGCAAACATGCTCTGGATGGGATTCGAACCCGAGACCTTTTGTACCTTTCCCGTAGCTTTAACCGGATGAGCTGTGCTCAAATTCAGTATTTTACTCCAACAAGATATAACAAGTAGCGAACTACTCGCTTATTCCACATGGAACTACTGCTATACTACCGTGTTTGCAAATCGACAGGGGCCACCACCACTTACTACTATGGCCACCTTACATTCTTCTTTTTCTCCTACAGTGCTACTACTACCTACTGTACTACCACTACCACTTACATTCCTAAATCAACTGGACCGACAATTCTACAAGGGTAAGTGTATTTCTTTTTTCAAGGCATGGGAAACTTCCCAAAGTAACTAGAAAAGAAGTACCTAGACTCCTTCTAACCCATACCTGCTACCACTACTACCGATTCCTTTCTTCTGTCTGTCCAATGTCTTTCTCTTCTATCGGTACTCTTCCCTCCCTCGACGAGTCGCTTCATTCTTCTTTAACTGAGAACTCCTGGCACTTCTATCTTTCCAGAACCACAAGCCTCGCAGTTCTATCCTTGCTGTTTCTTCCACCATAAGCGGATGCTCATCTTCCACGGCTATTACATCAGACGCAAGGCTTCATGATCGATGCGGTTCTCTTCTTCCACTTCCAACAGAAACGTCCCAGCCTTTCTTCTCCGCTTGCTGCTCCAGTACTCACGAACAAAAGCGGGAGAAGTTTCAAACTCTTCCATTTTTTCTCCACGAGCAACAGAGGGAGATTCCCCGACCTGCTCACCACCTCTTTCACGTACAACACACACAGAGAGGAACATTCAAATGATTCGAGTTTTCTCTTCCTGTTTCCTTCACTCTCACCCAGCTCATGTTGATCTCTTCACGTACGAAAACAGAAGAAGATGTAAGCTCCTTCCTCTGTTTCATTTATGCGAGAAAAACAAGAAGAGATCACTACCTTTTTTCCTCATTTGGTCGGTAACATCACTAGCTTGTGTTGAGCTCTACCCTCCGTTTTCTTCACGTACAGAACAGAGGGGAAACAATCATCACTTAATGAAAGAAAAGCTCCAGGTATAGACTTCCATTTCATCCATCTCGGTAAGAAATATCTCTACCTTCTCCATTGTCTTACCGGTAATGTACCTAGCTTATGTAAGTTTCTCCTTCTTCTGCCTTCTTACGTGGGAAAACCAGATTGAGGACACCATCTTGTGGAGCAAAAAGCAACCCAGGCTCGAGCTCTTCAGTCCTACCCAACTCGGTAATCTCTGACCATGTTCACTTCTTGTGTTCTACTGATCGTACACCCTCACTTCTCCAGCATGCTTAAACTCTTTCCTCTGCCTTTCCTCGCGAAAGTACCAGTAGGTGTACCAGCTTGTGGAAGAACAAAATATATGCAGATGTCCTTGGTTGATCATTCAGTTCGGTAAGAGAATACACATTGCTTCTCCTTCTTGGAATACCGGTAATGTGCCCAACCACTAACTGTCTTTCTTCACATCCAAAAACCAGAAACGGAAGGCATTCTTATCCAAGCGATAACCATGCTCAAACAAGGAGCTCCTTCTCCACTCATTCGGTAAGGAAATACCACTATTTCTTTCCTTGTTTGCCAGTAGAACTTGTGGCGAGTACTGAACCCTTTCATCTGCTCTCTTCACGTAAAAACCAAGGAGAGGAATACCAAGAAGCATGTTGTAGCAAAGTCCCCACAAAGCACCTTGGTCTAGCAAGCCTCGGTAAGAAAAATAAAATTCCATGTCCTTTCTCCTTGTATTACCGTGAGCGTGTACTAGTATTAGGCACTAGTTTAACAACGCTTTACTCACAAAAAAAATACAGGCGCAAGTTCACTCAAACCATGGGAAGTTCTGTAAAATTTCAGAAGCCAAGGAGGTGAATAAAAGCTAGCAAAGTAAGTATGAACCAACTTCTAAATGCTCTATTAATTAAGATTAAGTGTTAGTTTATGTTTGGAAACTAACGTAGGAATTTTACACATCAGTCGTGAGTACATGTGAAGCCTAGGCTGCTTGGGTTTGCTTAAAAACAATGTAAGCATACTTCACACCTTTAATACATGGTTTATGATATTTTGTTACATTTATGCAACAGCCGTGGGTCTTATGGAAAATAGGACTTGATTAAGTGTTAAAATGTGTAATAACATTTTTGGATTGATTAGTTTGGTGTGCTAAAGACCTATGAGGTCAAGGAAGTTTATTATGGGTCAAAAACATGATTTATAAAAATATTAGAATATGAGTGATGAAAACCGAGACCAAACGTGGTCTTAAATGACTAAATTATGTATTATAATGTGTTATAACATTTTTAGTTGATAATACAAGGTTTAGATGACATATAATGTCATAGGAAATAATTAAATGATTTTAGGAAACATTAAAGAAAAACTATATATTTAACCATAAACAATATAGTTTTTTATAACACTTATGTGTAAATTATATCCAATGTAAATTAATGTAACAAGGCCAAGCATTTTAGGCCATTTAATTTAATTGCTATGTTAAGTTAAAAATGGATTTAAAATGAATTTAGAATAAAAATATATATTACCGAAATAGTTTGGGGTTGAATTGCAATTTAAATAAAATTTAGAGACTGAAAATAAATAAAATCGAAACCCATATGTTAAAAGAGATATTCTATGAATTTCATTGGGTTTTATAAAATATGTAGGTTAAATGGTAATTATTGTGAAAGTGGGGTCACAACCGCAAATACATAAACCTATGGTCAAACTAGTGTATATTGGGTCAATTTGACCAAAACAAAAGTCTTGACCAAATTTAATGACATAAATAATTAAGTTATGAATTTATATTAACACTATAAGTGAGGTGTGGAATTTGTGGATATTTCGGGGTATACAATGTAATTACCGAAAAGTTTAGGTATGGTTTGGTTAATATAGTGATTTATATCCTAAGTATGAAATTTGGGAATTTTTGGAGTTATATAAATGGGTATATTGATAAAAGAGTATAATATATGATTTTTGTGACATATGAAAGTATATAATATAAATTTGGGTCAAAATGTAAATAAGAAAAGAATAGTGGCTGGGAAAAGAAATATACCAAACAGCTATGGGCTGTTCGGGTAATTTAAGGAAATAACATATAAAACTATTGTTATAAATAATATTTTTGAAGTGATGTAGCATAGGATATGTAAAAAATTTTAAGATTTGCGGTAAGATATAAAATGGGAAGTTAAGGGTTAAAACAAAAGAAAAACAGAACCTAAGGGGCTGTTTGCATTTTCGGGAATTTTAAGACCCTACTACATACATACTGTATGGTTTTAAACGTTATAGTGTATGGTAAGTTAAGTGTGTTATAAAACTGTGGTAAAATTGTAATATTCGGAGATGTGGGATTTGAAAGGAAATGAAAGATTAAATATATGCCTATTCGGCAATAGAAGGGAAATATTACAAACTATAGATTACATCTTATTGCAAAGTTTTGATGTTATAAAATAAAGTATTATGACATGGTATTAAACTATGTGGGGATATTGTGGTTTAATGAAAAAAAGGGAATAAAGAATTATAAGTGTATATGTATACATTATTTTCGGTACATTATGTAATTGCCAACTATACGTTGTAAAGTTAAATGACATATAAAATTACCACACTATATGGTATCATGATATTAACGTAAACCAAAAAAAAAAATTTGAGTGGCCAAAAGTATGGTTATTAAAACTACCTTACTAGCACATTCATATGTAAGTTATACATCAACATGAAGATATAAAACTATAGTATACAATGACAAAAATACTATGGTTAATATATGATTTTTTTTAGAAGGTTAAATAAACCTTTGGGTGAGGAATGAACATGCACCTAATATAAGGCTTCATGTTACATTAAGAAATCAATGTACATATATACAAATATGCAAAACCGGCGCAAATAACATGCACATATATATCATGGATTACAAACCAATATAATGAACATTGACTTGTTAGTATAATTATATACTACAAGTCATAAGGTTTTAAATAATACAATTTGTCACATAATTGGGAAGTTGTATAATATAAGGTATGCTAGAGAATAGTAATGCTATGTAATAAAATAACTAACGTTGCATGGAATGCAAACAACCCTAGGTTATAAAATGTAACCATACATGCAACTTAAGGTTTAACAATAATATGCATGCGATGTAACAGTGAAGTGAAATGATACGAGAACGAACAGTTTTGTATCAGGCGTAATGTTTATAAAATACTATGGGATAGGAAATATAATTCCTACATTTATAAACGTTGCCACGACGTTCGAATAAAAACCGACTCCTCGTAAACCGTATATTAATACATACTACGAGTAAAGAGTTTTAATAATGATACCTTAACTATTAACAGTTGAAAGTCCGAGGGTGTAAAACCGGGTTACTGGCGTGTATTCGGAAATATCGATCGTATTGTGTGGATGTGGCATTTAGTATTCTTCGTATTGTTAGACTGCCTGTGCGGACGTGCGCGCTCGAGAAGCTTATAGTCCACATTGCGCACCCTTGTGTCCACGGTGTACGGTATGTAAAGGGATTTGATCCGGGTTGTCCTGAGGAATTCCTCGGGCTCGGATTTGTTTGATAAATAACTTGTGTGAATGTATGTATGTGATTTATGTGTGTGATGTGTAGTTATGTTTACTGCATTATTTATCTATGCACGAACATCCTACGGGACTAATACTACGTCGACTATAGATCGACTTATACAAAACTACATATGCGAAATGTGTGATTGTGACCACTTTTGCTTGACCTAATACGCTAAGTATTACAAGTATGTAGTTATAACCTAAGTAAAACACTTAGGGACGAGACACGACATTGTCGGTCTCTAGAGCTTTGACTCGAACGTGAATACTACCTAGAATAATTCTAGGCATGCGTAAGACCCATAGGGCAGCCAACAAATTAAGTGATGTACTCCATAACTAAAACTATAACTGACTATCTAACCAACAAAGTTAACAGTGGAGTGTGAATGAATGTGATGATATACCTTAATCCAGACAGTCACTGGCTGCTGGTCGCACGTAGAGATCTCTTGGGTTATCCCGTATCGGGTTTACCCTAGTTAATCCTGAACGAGCCTATATAGATCGTCAGGCGGAGTGTGCTACCGTTGGCACCAGGCCCTTGGCCACCTAAATGGAGGCCTTTACAAAGGCAAAGTGAAAGTCCCAGAGTCTTCGGATGATCAGGGCAGTGAGCACCTTGTGTGTACGTGGGACTACTGTCCAAGTGAATATATTTCGGGTTGTCCTAATTGACGCCCGACAGAGCTAACTAAAACAAATAATATGTGAGGGCCCGGGGGGGCCGAATGTTGTAATACATGATGATGATAAAATACGACGTATGAATTACTAATGTCGTCGCATTGTATGATGTGTGATTGTTGTGTATGTTTATAAGTGACTGTTTGATTGGATGAATGATTATGTAATCATGCATGTTGTTACAGTATCTATTATATCTGTAAAATGACAAAGCATGAAATCAATCTATTATCAAGACGGTTAAAGATGACAAGTGACCAATAGGGTCCAGATCCGGCATACTCAGCGTCTATCGCTGAGACTACACTTATTGTGCAGGTTGTTGATCTTCATTGAAGCCGAAGTGCGGGAACAAGGTAGATAGGATTACTTCAATTTTTGCGTAAGGAATTTATTGTATAACGATACCAGGCTGTAGACGTATGATGGTAATGTTACATTTATCTGGGATTTGAAATAGATGCTCACTTGTCTACTGTTATGAATGTGGACTTAGTATGATGTATAGGGATATCTCGTTATCACAGCGGTTTAGTAGTGATGTGTATTCTAGTTGTTGGATTTAGTTCTGCTTCATTACTCGCATGGGCGAGTAACGGCAGGTGATACCCGAGTGAGTTTAATGCCGTTGTTTATTTTCCGCTGTAAGACGCTTTATTATCTGTCAACGTGAGTGACTTTTACGTGTTAATCTGAGAGGGGTGTTACAGCCACTGTTTTGATTCATTGATTTTTGATCTTGCCGTTCCGTATAAGATGTGTAGCCATTTACGTCATACCCTTCGTATGAAACAACGTCAAGATTAGGACCAAGTGCCAATGTCTTCACTAATGCAGGCACTGTAGTTGACTGGTTCGAAAAAACTTTATCCTTGAACCATTTCACAAACGTTTTATTCTGCTCCTTTTTTAGTCTGATTTTACTCATTGTTGGATTTTGTGCTCTGAGCAGAGTCAGGTGCATTTCAAAATACGGTTCTACAATTTCAAGGTGACTCAACACAACTAAGTGAGCTTTGTTAAGGGTTTCAATATCAATTCTCTTCATTTTTCTCCCAACGGTACCGTGTCCCTGGAGTCTTCCTTCATGTCTAGATCTAGGAAGACCAATGGATTCAACATCTTCCAGATAGTGAGTACAAAAATCAACAACTTCCTCTGTTATATATCCCTCTATAATACTTCCTTCAGGACGACGACGATTCTTCATTTTTCTCTTCAATATACCCATGTACCTTTCAAAAGGATACATATAACGAAGATATACAGGTCCACACTCTTTAATCTCTCTGACCAAATGAACCAATAAATGAACCATGATGTCGAAGAATGAAGGAGGAAAATACATCTCCAACTGACACATCGTGACAACAAGAACAGCTTGTAATTTGTCTAGATTATCCACATCGTGAACTTTAGCAGATACTGCTTTGAGAAACACGCAAAGGTTGGTGATTGCGTTTCTCACCGCATCAGGTAGGATCCCATGAATTGCAACGGCTAAAAAGTCTTGCATTAACACATGATAATCATGGGATTTCATTCCAACTAATTTCAGATCAGACATTGAAACAAGATTTCTTATGTTAGACGAATACCCTGATGGCACCTTGATATTGTGGAGGATATTGCACAGACTATGTTCTCCTGTTTAGACAATGTGTGACATGCAGGAGGCAAGAACGTGCGTTTCCCACGTTCTTGTGGCCAAAGATCTTCCCTTATTTTCAAATCAATCAAATCTTTTCTCCCCTTTATGTGATCTTTGGTCTTGCCTGGTATGTTCAAGAGGGTTCCGATAACACTTTCTCCGACATTTTTTTCGACATGCATTGCATCAATACAATGTCTGACATCTAAATGTTGCCAATACTCAAGTTCCCAAAAGATTGACTTTTTTTTCCATACACTTTTCTCGGTGTTTCTTGTCGAAGGACCAAAGTTGTTGACAATATTTGCACCTTTTTATACACCTCTGAACCTGGTAAAGGAGGACGAGACACACTGTGATCAGTCTTTCCGTCAAACTCAATCGACATCTTGCGATATTTGTGGCCCTTTGGAAGCATTTTTCGATGACCCATGTAAACATTCTTACCACTATGTTTCAAGCGGATATTTGATGTATGCTCACCACAAATAGGACATGCACATGCACCTTTGACTGTGTAACCAGAAAGATTACCATACGCAGGAAAGTCATTGATTGTGCAATATAACATAGCACGCAAGTTAAAATTCTCTTTCCCAAATGAGTCATATACCATGACCCCTTCATTCCACAAGAGTTGTAGGTCATCTATCAATGGTTGTAGAAAAACATCTATTTTGTTGCCCGGTTGTTTTGGACCAGATATCAAAAGTGACAACAAAATGTGTCTAGGTTTCATACACAACCAAGGGGGAAGATTGTAGATCATCAATAATACCGGCCACGTGCTGTGTATGCTACTCAATGTACCGTAAGGGTTCATCCCATCAGTACACAGACCGAGTCTCAAGTTTCTTGGATCGCGAGCAAACTGAGGAAATTTCATGTCAATGTTTTTCCACTGGGACGCATCAGCCGGATGTCTCAACTTTCCATCATTTTTTCTGTGAGTCGAATGCCACCTTAGATTCTCCGCATCTTTATCAACTGCAAATAGACGCTTCAATCGTGGTATTATGGGCAAATACCACAACACTTTAGCAGGGGATTTATCCTTATGACGACCAGTGCATTCATTTTGGTTTTTCCTCGCATAACGTGATTCCCCACATTCTGGACATCTATCAGCAAATTCATTATCCTTCCAGTACAAAATGCAACCAGATGGACAAGCGTGGATCTTTTTGTACCCCATACCCATTGGACACATCAATTTTTTTGCTTCATAAGTCGATGTTGGTAAAACATTATCCTTTGGTAGTATGGTCTTCATCATCTGTAAGAGAGCACTGAAACTCTCACATCACTCCAACCAAATTTCGATTTTAGATTGAAGAGTTTCAAGACTGCGCTCAATTTACTCAATTCTGTAGGATCACACCCCGAATACAGCGGTGTTTTGGATGAATCCAGCAAAGTCTCATAGGTGTCTAGCCTATTGTAAAACTCTTGTTCAACATCTTCCAGCATTGCAGCAATGTCATCGTAATCTGGTTCATTGTCTACTATGTCGTGGTCATCGACCACAATTGTTTGATTATCTTCAACTTCCTCTTGTTCATTACACATGACATCTACCGCCCTCTGACCATGCCACCGGACTATATCTTCATAGTTTTTTGTAAAACCACGACGAATCAAATGTTCCTTTATTTTTTCTATCCCTCGATACTTCAAATAGTTTCTGCAGTCTACACAAGGACAAAATATGTAACCCTTATTGGCAGGAGTCAGATTATCGACCAAAACATTGCAAAATTTGTCAACTCCCTCAAGAAACTTGTTATCCAAATTTCCGCTGTACATCCATGAGTTTGCCATCTGATATCCTTTAAAATATTGTTTAGCACCACATGTGAAAAACCAAGGGCAAATTGAAGAATTAATAAAGCAATAATCACGGCAAAAGAATTGTTGTGATGAAGACGAGGATATGGACTGTTAAGTTTGTTGACTTTGCATCTTTGTCAGTCACGACGAGGATGAACAAAAGGAAGTCTACTTCATTGTGGAGGGGAATAAGGCGTTCAATGGAAGGTGGGAAGATAAAATGTTATATTTACAAGCTATTCTTTGAATGATAGAAACTAAAGGAGAGAAGATAAAATGTTATATTTGCAAGCTATGCCCTATTAATACTAAATAGTAAAAAGATATATATTTCGAGTGTATTCAAGTATAGAATGAACAGTTTTCAGCCCTTATTGGGACTGTCGAAGATTTTACCCTATTGGGTATATCCTGGACGGGTAATTAACTATATATGTTGCATAAGCATATATTACTTAAGGAAAACATTTTAAATGTACCTTATTCGATGCAGATGATAAGCGTAATAGTTTGGTGATGAACAATTGTGAGAAATCCAATCAGATTAACTCTGTTTAAGAAAATAGAAAGTAACAGTACAAAAAATTGTAACTACAATTGTAGTGCAAATGTGATAGTCAAAACATAATAATGCAAAGCAAAAACAGAGGCGAAGTAGTGCGTTTTAAGAAGGTAAAAATTATTGTAACATACCTTAAAAATGCAGGAGTACAATGGTCAAATTTTCAGAAGTGAAAAAAGCAGCAGTTTTCCAGCAGCAGTTCTTCATCAACAGTAAATTAGGAGCAAATCAGCAACAAATAAGAATAGCATTAACAAATCATCAAGTGCAGGTAAAAATCAAAAGATAGAAAATTTCACAAGAAAATTTCGGCATGGTCTCCCCTGTTTTTCTTTGTTTTCCCGGTTCTAAGAACCTCCACAACTTCTCTCAATAGGATACCATTCAACTCATCAAGCGCATCACTAGCAATTGCAACCAAATAATCTAGTAGCTTAGGCAATTAAGGATCAAAATTGGGCGCACGAGCTTCCGGTATCTTCCATAATGCAACATTAAATGTACCTTATTCAGCAGCCCGGTGAGAATATATGCCACAGAGAAGATGCAGCAGCCCGGTGATTATTATCACTGTAGAGGAGGGTCAAAATAAGAGAATGAGATTGCAGAGCTTGTGTGTATTCTTAACTGAAGCTGAAAAGGACTGAAAAAATTACCAATGGTTGCTACGAACACATATCTGATCGCTCACGTACTTGACTGGTTAATCGTACCTGAATGCTGCATTACCGTATACAAAACAAGTCATAAGCCCTATTACTATTTAGTCCATCATGTATCATCAACTTGTAGATTAATAAGCACCAATCAAGATGAGTAGGAGGTATGTTCTGTATGTACTTTCTTGATGTTTGATAGTGAGATTGAATGTAAAGTTTATCTTTCATAATAATAGGATACTTACATCCACTTGATGGATTCGGTTGAGTAAGTGTAATTAGTGAAGGACATATTTTATAAAACGTGGATTAATACTCTTCAACTATTCATAAAACCATAAAACTACAATAATATGATCACCCGACAACCCATTTATTGTTTCCCCTAAACATCAATATATTAACCCATTAACAACTCGAGTTAATAAGCTGTTGAACTATACCTCCTATCTTCATGTTTTCCAGCAGCAGTTCTTCATCAACAGTAAATTAGGAGCAAATCAGCAACAAATAAGAATAGCATTAACAAATCATCAAGTGCAGGTAAAAATCAAAAGATAGAAAATTTCACAAGAAAATTTCGGCATGGTCTCCCCTGTTTTTCTTTGTTTTCCCGGTTCTAAGAACCTCCACAACTTCTCTCAATAGGATACCATTCAACTCATCAAGCGCATCACTAGCAATTGCAACCAAATAATCTAGTAGCTTAGGCAATTAAAGATCAAAATTGGGCGCACGAGCTTCCGGTATCTTCCATAATGCAACATTAAATGTACCTTATTCAGCCGCCCGGTGAGAATATATGCCACAGAGAAGATGCAGCAGCCCGGTGATTATTATCACTGTAGAGGAGGGGTCAAAATAAGAGAATGAGATTGCATAGCTTGTGTGTATTCTTAACTGAAGCTGAAAAGGACTGAAAAAATTACCAATGGTTGCTACGAACACATATCTGATCGCTCACGTACTTGACTGGTTAATCGTACCTGAATGTTGCATTACCGTATACAAAACAAGTCATAAGCCCTATTACTATTTAGTCCATCATGTATCATCAACTTGTAGATTAATAAGCACCAATCAAGATGAGTAGGAGCTATGTTCTGTATGTACTTTTTTGATGTTTGATAGTGAGATTGAATGTAAAGTTTATCTTTCATAATAAAATAGGATACTTACTTGATGGATTTGGTTGAGTAAGTGTAATTAGTGAAGGACATATTTTATAAAACATGGATTAATACTCTTCAACTATTCATAAAACCATAAAACTACAATAATATGATCACCCGACAACCCATTTATTGTTTCCCCTAAACATCAATATATTAACCCATTAACAACTCGGGTTAATAAGCTATTGAACTATACCTCCTATCTTCCCGTTTAAACATTTTAACAAACACCTAATCTGCACTCAATAGACAATTAAACCCGTAGATTCTAAGCAGCCATCATTAACAACAACAATAATAATAATCAATCGCAAACCTTATTGCTAACCACTTACATAGAAGTGAGAAGAAACTCTTTCCCTACAGAATATGTATTTGTTGCAGTCACATTTATTTATCGCTACAGAGGCGCACCAACATGAAGATAATTCATTAACAAGCACTACAATCTGCTCGATTAAAACCACATCAGCTGCTCTTGAAGTCAATTCTCAACTCAGCCTATTTTTCTTTTCTTTCAATTCTGAACAGCAAGAATATAATGCTGATGTTTTTTTTTCTTTTCTTGAAACAGCAAGACTTCTACTGCATATAATACTTAATCAATTAGCTTCTAACGTTGACAGTAGCTCAAGGGAAGGGGAATTCTTCACTGTTATATAAATTGCATTCCAGCCTGAATTTTGACGTTGGTACAACCATGTCAGTATGATGATTCAGATTTTGTTTACATTAATACTAAAGCAAAATTACCTAGAATGTCCACATGTACCATAAAACTTTCTTTAATTACTTAAATGTTCTTAATTGCTGAATATAAACGCTAAGCACTTAATTCACTACACTAAAACTTTCGGTGAACTAATACCAAGACTAAATTAATCACCATGTTTTCTGTTTTGTCAGAAGTTAGTCTCCCACCATCATACAACTTCAAAACAGAAGGAACAATGACAGTTAGAATTGGCTAACAAATGCAGGGACTTTGCCACTACTATAGTGCTTATCGATTGTTTCAGGTGCTTATCGATTGTTTCGATTGTTTCAGATGCATTATAATCAAATTTATAATAAAATTATGCAGAAATTTTTTGAAGACAGACGCATCAACAAGGGACAATTTTAGCCTTGATCGGTTGATGAAGAGAGGGCGCAGCAACAAGGCTAGCAGAGAAAGAGAGGGGGCGACGAGTATATTACCGGTTCAATGAGCAACAATGGCGGAAGATGAGCGAGCAGAGAAAGAGAGGGGGCGACGCGCGGTGGTGTTAGGCGCAGCGGCTAGAGAGGAGACGAAGGGGCAGCGACTGGATGAGGAGTAGGCAGCGACGGTGGTGGAGTTGAAGTTGATGGGCACCAGCAATAATGGCGGAAGACAAGCACAAAGAGGGAGGTGAAGGTTCGACTGAGAGAGAGCTACGGTGCGGGGGAATTGGCTGAGGAAATTAATTAGGGCGGGCGAAATTAATTAGGGCGGGCGAAATTAATTTAGTATTGGTATTAAGCATTTTAAAAGACGGTTTCTTCAAAACCGTTGTTTATTATGCGTTTTAAAAGACGGTTTATACAAAACCGTCATTTAAGATCTATTACCGCTGAAAACTTCACACTTTTAAATGACGGTTGACCCCAAACCGTCGTTTATTATGCGTTTTAAAAGACGGTTTATACAAAACCGTCGTTTAAGATCTATTACCACCGAAAACTTCACACTTTTAAACGACGGTTGACCCCAAACCGTCGTTTATTAGTCGTTTAAAATGACGGTTTATAATAGTTGTCTTTAAAACTTAACCGCGCGCACAAAAAATTAAAATTTAAGGCGGTTTTGTGTAGAACCGTCTCTTATAAGCCGTCATTTTTGATATTTTTTCTACCAGTGGCAAGTCCGGACATGTCTCGGGTTTTGGCATTTCGCTCTCGGCATGTGTCCAAACTTGTTTGTTCGGACACATGTTTGGACTTTTCTGAAATTTCCCTCCGTCCGGACTTACAAGGTCGGATGCAAGTCCGGACGAAATAGCTGTTACTTTAGCGCTTTCGATTTCGAACTCCTTCCGGACTTGCAAGGTCGGACGGAAGTCTGGACATCTCTCAGTATTGATTTCACATCGTATCTGGACATGTAAGTTCAAACGCATGTCCGGACACCCCTCTGATTTTGCCCAAATTGTTCGTTTTCACTCCGTTTTGTGATCTGGTTGCGGGGTTATACTCCCCTAAGTCTGTACTACTGATACCTCTGTGTTTTGGGAACATTTAAATGCAAGTTTGTATCTATTTTGCAACATTTCTGTTTTGGGGCCTAGACTTTGCTTCTGAGCTGTGAATGACTGGATCGAGCTATTTCATGGTATACCATGTAGACGTCTTTCTGAGTGTTGGGTCATTCCCATTCTGTTCCGTGGGGTTGACGAACCCTTTGGCCTTTTTGTCATTTCTGCGTTGCCGAGGGATCTGTTAGATCCATGGGTCTTTGATCCTTTTTTAGTGTTATGCTTTGTGCTAGTGTCCCCTCTACTGTGAAGTCTGAATGTTTCTGAACTAGGAACCCGTGGGTTCCATTATGTTTATCGAATCTACTTCTCTTTTGTCTGATTTGGGAATTACTATTATAATTGTATTTCTTCTACTTCCGCTACTGATTTCAACTGTTTTGAGCAACCTCATTGATGACGGTCGCTGCTTACTGAGTTGTGGTTGCTCACCCCTTTCCACAACAATATTAACTTTTCAGTAGACTTTCCTTTTCTGTTTTATGCTTTCTGAACATGAGTTGTTTTGGAATATTGTTGTCAGTTTATGTACTTACTCAGACTTCAGTATGTGTAGCCCTCGAGCGTTAGTCCTTTCATATTCACTTTGGTTTCGGGGGCCGATTTGAGTCAAATTTTAAAATGTTCGTGGCCACAGACTCAATGTCCATACCCACATACCCTAGTTAAACTAGTTGAACAAAAAAACCTTTAAAAAGTCCGGGGAGTTAAAGGACAGAAACAAAATTAAAACCTGATTCAGGCGCCGGGATAAGTCAATTCGATTGGAAATTTGAATCGAAGAGTTAAAAATTTTGACTTCTAACCTATTTTGACTTCAGGAATTTGTAGTTCCTTCACGTCGGGATTGTTCAGTGGCTTCGTTGATGGCATGCCCGATTCGATCTCGACCCACGCTTTTGACCTCTTCATGTAGTTGTGTTCTTCAAATTTTGGGTGGTGATTCTATGTGTTTTTTATGTATGGATTGGTGGTCGGAGTTCGGAAACTTGATATTAGTGGATTTCGGAGGAGTATCAGTACGATTTTGGGATTCAGAGTGCAAAAACATGGAGAATAGTGTCATGGCTATCTTTTCTGACCTCCTAGGGTTTGGGAATCGATCTTAAGTCAGTAGGAAAGATCCCTTATATAGACATCGAATAAGATAAAGTAATCTCGGTAAAGGAGTCAAGTTTACCGGGACTAGGTCGGGAAACTTCTAGAAGGAATATGAAGATAAGATTTTCCAGCATGTAAAGGAGGGTACTTCTGATTTTTCTAAAGAAAATTTGTTTTATTTTGATAAAGGGATATTTTTAAAATCAATTTTTCATCAGATCTATTCAGAAATTAATAAGAAATTATTGGAAATTCAGAAATTCAAAATTCCAAAGCCATTATGCTCTGAGTGTCATCCTTTATCATGGGTTAAAATTTCAAGACATTTCGAGTTGATTTGAGCCTTTTTCAGAAAAGAGAGGAAAATCACAAGATGACTCGTATTTTCCTTTTATTTTGGGCTTTGGGCTTCGAGCAAAAATTTGTTGAGCATTTGACCATAGATGGGTCTAATAACCAGATTGTGAAATTATATTTAATAGATGGAAGCCTTTTCTTTTGATTGTTCGAGATTATGGGACTTTGTATTATAAAAAGGTAGCTTATAATATGTATTAAAAGCTAATTTTTTCAGAATAAAAATTCCCTAAAAATTAAAAAATGCCCTTCATGATGATTAAGTTGTCACAATCATTTTGAGATGTGTGGGTTAATCATGCAAGGATGGAAAATTACAAAAACATCCTAATCAACTCACGATTTCGCGTCTTTTGACCGTTTTACCCTTTTATGCATTTGTGTCTAATGGAACTTTTTCTGAGGGTCAAGAGCTTTGGGTATAACAATGACATATACCGCATCAACCGAGAGGGGAAGGGAGAGAGAGAAAGCTCTCTCCTCTCTCTTCCCCTCCCTCCTTTTCTTTTGCTTTTCGTGTTCACCTCCTCGACTTCATCCTCCAAATTTCTCTTGAATCCTCCTCAAATAATTTAGTTTTTACTACCAACATGTAGATCTCGTTAAGAGCTTCATGTTGAGTACAATTTTTTTGTGTTTTAGGCGTAAAGTTGGAAGTGTGTCTACCTCGCCTTCAACCTTGCTCCACCTTCTTCGTCGTTTGGCTGGCACCCCTCATCACCGTATTCGCCACTCTATCGGCGACACCACCATTTCTCAGATCGAGCTTCCTTTGACTTGCTCGGTCTAGATCTGATGCAGATTCGGAGTTACATGTCAAGTTTGGATTGTCAGATCCGAGATCCATCCTTTCTATTTTATTCCTTTTCACTAATAAGGATGAACTATCATCCATTGCATGATCTTTATATTATTAAGTTTTCCACTTGTTTTAGTATTTTTAATTGTTTTTTCGCTTGTTTTAGTTTCTTATTTACTAGGTCTATGCTGAAGTTAGTGTAAACCAATCCGACGACAATAATGGATGGAATCAATGGTGGGTCCTCTCGGTGTTCCAGGTGGTGCCTTTCTAGGCACTATTATACCTTTATGCACTCCTCACAAAAGGATGCACCCACTGGCCTATGGATAGGCAGTCATGCTATAAGCAGAGATGAAGCCATAAATTAATTGTTAGGGGGCCAAAAATATATTTACAAACATTATTTTTAGATATATATATTAATGGTATGTAACAAAATGTTCAATTATTTAAATATACATTTTGATTTATATGTAAATTATATAAATTGTCTAAGATATTCGGTATCATATATAATATATTAAGAAATAAAAAATCACTATTATATAACATAAATGTCAAACAAGAACAACGAAGTAAACCATGAAATGATGGTACGAATAACTTAGTGAAATACCCCAAACTTAGATATGGTGTTTAAATGATAAATTAAGATATAAGGAGGCTAAATAATGCCTTAGAAACATTAAGAAACATTTCTAATCAAAGAAAATATAAGGAAACACCAAAAGAGCAGTTTAAGCAAAACGTGCTCTAAGCTTGGAGAGACTTGGGAGAGTACCCAAATATTGTTCTAAGACCTTAGTAATATCCTAATGGTCATTTTAAATCAATTACCAAAGAAAACCAAGCTTGAAAACAAGTTAAAACACAAAATGTGCCTTAAGGAATCTTAAAGCACATTTTTGAAAAATTGCCTTGTAAATGAGTTTTGAATGGCTAGATGTCCATCATTACTCTTTAACTAACATGTGTACTATATAGTATCACATTTGGAAGTCTATATCAATGGGAAATCAAAAATTTCACAACAATGTGCCTTGTTTTGTGAATAGTAACTTAATTAAGCTAGTTTTTAACATAAGTCAATATAAGTGAGTTATTTGGTCAACAAAGACTTAAGTACCCTTGTTACTTAATGGGGGGGCAGTTTTTCATAAGGTGAGTCACCACCTTTATTAGCCATTAAGCAAATAAGAAAGGAAATTAAAGGATAAAGCAAAAGTACTATTTACTTTACAACATAAAGATCTCATTTTAACTCACCTCTCTCCTCACCTCTTCATTCTCTCTTGTTTGCCACGGTTTGAGCTGCTCTCTCCCTTCTCCATTAACGTGAAGCTCATCTCCATGCTAGCTCCACCTTCTCTTGCACACAACTTACTCATTTTAGCTCCAAAACCAAAACAAATTACATATTCTTCTTAGTTATCTCAAGCTCTCTCTTTCTATCCTTTCAAAACTTCAAGTTTGGAGACTCCATTGGCTTCTCCATTCTCTTAAGGTAAAGAAAGTGTAAGAAAATCTAGGTTTCCATCACTTTTCTTCTTGACCGAAAATGTATGCTCATGAGGCTTCATTTTAATGCCTTGTTCTAGCTTGTTTTCTACTCTTCAAAGGATTGAGGAGGTCCTTCTTGCTTCATATCCAAGCTTGTCTTGAGAAACCAAGGTAAAACAATCACCTTAATACCTTAAAGCACATTTTTAACCTAGGGTTTGTTCCTTAGGGTTAATGTATTATCTAGTACTCATTGGAGTCATTGGATATTGGTTAGAACATTGGCAAGGAGATATATATTGGTGACTGAGATTGAGCAAGGAAAAACCTAAGGAAGAAAGTTTTTTAAAGCTTGTAAAAGAACAAGGTAAATTACTTACCTTAAGGTGTTTTATTGTTTAAGGGAATGGAATTTAGATATGTGATGAGTTTAGTGTAGAATTTACATTAGAAAAGGGTTATATATGACCTAGAAGAAACAATGACTATGTTTGAGAACTTGTGACTAAGGAGCCAATGAGAAAAGAGATAGTCAAACAATGTTGAAATGAATTACAAGAAGCATTTTATTTCAATGGGAGCCTTGTTGTGTGTATTCGCAGGTTAAAGGCAAATATATGTGGAAATTCAATGGTTAAGATTATTGTCATTTAAGGGCCTAACTGCCAAGCATTTAAGTTTGTGCACTATATGATGTTGTGGTGTAGTTTTGGTGTGAATTGTGTGTTAAGGTGTTGTGATGAGAATTTGAGAGATATTGGTTGGTTGATGGAGAAAAACCAAGTGTTAGGATGTGCTATATACTAGAGAACCCATGGCAAAAATTTAAAGAAGAACTTAAGTGTTTAAGATGTTTTAAGAGAATTTAAATGACTAAGGAAGTACTAGGAAGTTTTAGAGGTTGTCTCGATGAAAAAGGGGTGAGATAAAGTGTTTTGATGAGTTATAATGACTTAGGCATCACTATGAAGGATCTAGGAATTAAAAAGAGTGTGTTTGGGTATTTAGGACTTAGGCCAATGTTGATAGAAGAAGCTAGGAAACCTTGTAAGTTTGAGGTGATTTAGTGTGAAACCTTGAGATGATTTAGATAGAAACTAGAGTTTAGAATTTAAGGAAAACCTTGGAAAGTGTAAGATAGATGAAAGTGGTGTATATGGTGTGGTCAAGTTCATAAGGAGGGAACTTTGGGCTGGTAGAAGTGCTAGGTGAAAGGGATGTTGAAATGTAGGAGAGGAATAAGTGTTAAGTGTTAGTAGTTGTTGTAAGAATTGTGTAAAGGATTGGGAATGAATTTGGAGGATGGTTTAAGATGAGTTTAAGGGTCTAAATGATGTTAGAACACATTGGATGGCTTGAGGAAAAGTTTAGTGAAGATTTGGCAAAGTTTGGGCATGTTTCGGTGGCGTCCGACCCAGGGGTCCGACCCAAGTTTGGGTCGGACGGCCTCTGTTTAACGCCAGGGAAAAGTTCTGGAATGGTCCGACCCAGAGGACTTGGGTCGGACATGGGTCGGACGGGTGAGTTTTAAAGGGCGGTTAAGTTTCTGGAATGGTCCGACCCAAAAGGTTGGGTCAGACATGGGAGGTTTAGAAGATGGAAAATTTCTGAAATGGTCCGACCCAGTTGGTTGGGTCGGATGTGGGTCGGACATGTAGAGTTTTTCAAACCCGAAAGTTACTGGAAGGGTCCGACCCAGAGGGTGGGTCGGACGGTGGGTCGGACGACCCTTAACACTTTAAAAAAAAAAGAAATTTTGAATTCTAAGAATGGTAATTGGTAATAAGGTATACTCTTGGTAGGGTGGTAGTGATTAGTACCCTAAGAACTTAAGGAATCAAGTTAAGATAAGTAAGAACTTTAATGTCTAAAGTTAAGTTTGAAAGTTAAGTGGTAAGGACTTAAGAGGATATTCACCGGGAATTTTAAGGGATTAAGTGAGTTAAGTAAGGTGCAAATAACTAATGGCCTAAACATGAATCAATGTTTTAGGATTGGTGAATTGGGACTTGGAAGGAGATAAACTAAACGATCGTCGACGGTGAACGGTACAATCTTTCTTGTGACCTGCTTGCTAACGAGGTGTCCCTCGGCTTGTGTGCTATCTGTTTAATTGCTATGACTAAAACAAGATAAAGCATGCAACCGGTTAAATTTGTTCTCGTTGTGTATGTGTTATCTTTACACTAACCCGCAAGACTTGAGATTGTTATTAACCAAGTTTAGTACTTACTGAGTTAAGAATAAGAGTTAAGTTTGGTGGTTGTTGGTTAATGCCCGTTAAGGCTTAGCTAGCACATGGTGATTAAGATTTCTACTAACTGGAACTTGAGTGAGGAAACCCGGGACCGATCTCCGGTCATGCATGCTAAGGAAAAAGGGGACGGTATCTGAATCAGATCCGCCCTTCGCTTAAGGACTTGTCTTCGGACTTGTAGCCTAGGGCCGGTTGCCGGCTCAGCTACGCTGGACTCCCGTCCAGAGTAGGTGGAATTAAGATGGTGTGGTGGGATCACCTAAATCCCAGGTTCGAATTAGGCTACAACCATTCCCTTCCAGGAACGGTTTGTATACTGAGACTAAGTAGAGATTAAGATTAAGGTAAGGTAAGGAACTGAGATTAAGGAAATGAGGACTAAGGAGGGGGTTACTAACCCACTTGATAAGGGAACGCTTGAGTCGTTCTTTGTTTGTGAACTATATATGTTCATCTATGGTTATTGTTATTGCACTTCATATCATGCTTGTGTATGTAATCAATTTCCATGCTATCGACAATTAGTCGTCGTAGCCCCGTTAGCTTGGGGGCCATGAGAGGGTGTACCAGCATTCGTGCTGACCCCCTTTGGGGGCTGTTTTTACACTTGCAGGTAAGAGACCCATGAGGACGCACTATGAGAGTAGGAGCGGTTAGACTTAGGATGAGATGTTTATTTTGAGTTCGGGTTGCGCCTGTGCACCCGTCTGTTTATAATTAAACTGATGTAAGGTTGTGATTATAACTTAGTTACTTGTACTCGGTTGGTTGTCGGTATTATGGATGGTGATGTTTTGGGTTGGTTATGTATTTTGGATAAGTGTTGTAATTGTAAGGCCGGTATATTCAAACAATCAAACCGTGGCAAGGTCCAGGTGTTTATTATTTCCGCTGCGACGTATTCGATTAAGTGTTCAGTTTTGCGATAACCACAATTGGCTTTGGATGGGGTGTTACACTTAGCAAGTCTTCAAAACATATACACTAATCCAAGAAAAATACTTCATCTTGTTTTAAATATAGATTTTTTTAGTTGTTGACAATATCGCTCTTACCTTTTGCATTATAGGTTGAAATATATTAAAAAGTAGAATATGATAGAAAATACAAGGGGTAGAGATGGATATTATAGGATTTAAACATGCTAAAACATCTATCATTTTTAAGATAATGAAGAGACCTATCTATTGAGAATAAAAGGGAGTAATAAATACCTTACGGAAAATGGCTCTCTAATTGATAAGAAATTCAATATATTTTTCAAGTTAGTAAACAAGCATTTATGGTAATGATAAAATTATTAAGGAGTCAAGTGGAAACAATGAAAATAAGATACTACAAAAGAAGTTATATTAGACCACATGGCCTAATTTTGTATAAGTTACTAATATACTATAAAAAGTTGTATTTAAAAAAAATCAGAAAGTCAATCATCAAGGAGATTGAAATACCCCTAAAATTTTATAATACATGTACTATAAAGTTTACAAATATAATATACAGATTGCAGGTATATTATGTAGCTTATGGGTATATTATAATATTTACAAGCATAATGTATAGTATTTAATAAAGATTATTTGCTTGAATAAATATCCAGTTTAATAAGTCGATTGTGATTTTTAATGTAGTAGTAATGATCATCATATTTATCTGGTTAGTTTAATATAATTATTTATTAAAATGAATGATAATCTTACAACTTAAATACTACTATGATTTAACTATACTAAATAAGTATGTTTTAATCCATCATTTTCATCCTTTAAGTTGTCCTGATTTTATTAATGAACTAATTTTAACTATTCATATTTCTTACTTTAATCTTTTTTGATAGAAATTGATACTCTTTCATTAGAACAGGGCAAAAGGCAGATTATGGGACCTTCAACGGTACCCATTCTCTGTGAAAGTATGTGAATTGGGATCTAAATCCCAACTTCAACTTGATCAAAATACACTGAAGAGTGACTCCCCTACTGAAATATCCTAAACCTTAATTATTTTAATTAATCATGAATTAATTAAATACAAGTAACTAATGAGAGATTAAGGAATTAAATACCCTTAAATAAATACAAGGGGATAATATAATATTTAATTAAACCCTAAAATTCGTTAGGAAACATAAATGAAACCTAAAACGACGTTAAGGGGGTTAAGGAAAGAAAAATAAATATAAACGAAAATAAAACCAATCGTTTTACCACAAAAAACGTGTCGCAAATATTTTAGAAGCGAGAACGATGTCTTAGACACCTTATAATATTATTTGGGTAATTTTAGAGACATTAGAAAATTAGTTAAACAGTCAAAATAAAGACGTCGCGTTTACGCCTAAAATGGCAAAACGTAAACCAATTAGAAACTAAATTATATTTAATCAAATTTACAAATAACAATAATTGTTATTGTTTTAAAATGTAAATTTGGTATCATAAAATGGTTTGTCTCATCAAACGAGACAACGTGTTGTGAACGGTACAAAAAAAGGGTACAAAACGAGTCAAAAACGACACTATAAGTGTAAGATTAAAAAAAATATATATATATAACAAATGGGCCGACCCGCCCACATGACTGGGCCGGCCCAGTCTTCCCATTTCACTCACGGTAAGGGACTACCCAGCCTTCCTTCATATTCTCATTCACTCACGGTGATCCAACCCAACTGGCAAGAGAAATATATGCTCGTATTCATTCTCTAAACCCACAAAGTTCAACCCTAACAACTGGCAAGGAACATACTCGCCGCCCTTCCCCCTCACTCATTCTCATCTACTCTTCTCCATCAGTTTTCTCGCAACCCTAAACTGGAACGAGGAACATGCTGCGCCGCACCTCTATCTGTTTCTCTTCTTCAATCTTCTTCTGAATCATTTGCTCTCGGTCAAAACCATAACCGACGAACTGGAACGAGACGTTGATCCCCTCTTCTTCTTCCTTTATTCCGAATCGCAACTGGCGAAGAACAAGGAGCTACCGAGTTCGAAGATGGAGACCGCAAAGGGGCGGATTGATCCAGAAGGAAGCCTAGAGTTAGAGCCACCATGTCTGGGGATTCAAGGTGTAAATCAGTAGTTTTTGTTTTCGTTTCTTGTACTCTGTCCGGTTTTGACCTAGATTCGAAACCGAAAATTAGGAAGCAAACCCCATTTTTCCCCTCTATGTTTGTCGGCGCCAGGAGCCCGAATTTTCTTGCAAAATTTGAACACTTTCTGGAAAATCTTGGTGCGGTAGTGGACAGTGGTAGTACCTACGAATTGTGTACAAACCTTGAACAGACCTTGTTGTATATGTACTTCGAAAGTGAAGTTTTGCTGTTTCGGTGTTCTGAAATTGTTAGAAGAGGAACCCTAGAACCGAAAATTTGGGTTCCGAATTCATTAGTGTTGATTGACGATCAAAATCAAGAATTAAAGTTTTGAAATAGGCTATTAGGGGTTCTGAAAAATTGAATTTGGAGAAAACCGGATTTAGGGTTTGCGGTTAGGATTAGGGTTAGAAATTAGGGTTGGAATTGAGTTAGGGTTTCGACAGAAATATATATATATATAAAAAAATTGAATCTGGAGTAAAACGTAATAAGGCCTTGCTTGGTTCTAAAATCGAAAATTTAGGGTTAGATTGGAATTTAGGAAAGATCTAGATTATAACCGGAATTGAGGTTTATGAGGTAGTGTTGGTTAAAACCGAATTAAGGTTTAGCTTTGGAGAACTCAATTGGGTCAAAGTTGAAAATTAAAGGTTATATTCTGTTAAGATTAATGTTCTAGTAAACTAAAGAGTTAATTTGGAAATTAGAGAAAGTATGGGGTGGTGGGGTGAATTGGAGAAAATAAAGAGGTGAAATGTAAATTAAGAAGAATTTAAGTACTTGTGTAAATCTGGGAGTTCATAAATGAATTGGTCAGAATCTGGACAAAATTGAGATCGAGAGGTTAATAGAGTTAAATTGAGTTATAAATGAATTGGGTTGTAAATTTAGATTAATTTTGTGATCTCAAATAATGGGCTTAGAGATAGTTAGTGGGTAAAGGATTCTAGTTGAACTAGGCCCAAGTAAGAAGAAGAAAAATAATCTAGGTATTAATTAGGCTTAAACCAAGTTAAGGGGTAAATGGAAACACCTATATATATGGCTAATTTTAAGTGATTAAGTAGTAAATGGTAAGTTGTAAATGATAGTAATAACTTTTAGTAAGTTGATTAAGTGATAGACTAAAATGGTTAAGGAATTTGTCTCATAAAATTAGTTTTAATTTGTGTAAGTGTAAGGTTAATGTGTATATATATATATACATGTATGTAATGGGCTAACACTATAAATTAGGAGGCTATATATATGTATTAATATGTATACGTATATATAATTAGAGGATTAGAACCAAATTTGAATTTTAAGATTCATGCGGAACTTAGAAAATTATGAAATTATGAAATTATGATTATGTGGTGTAACATTAAATCGGTGGGAACCTATTTGTATAAGATATATATATATACATGTGCGTGTGTATATAATAGTTAAACATTGGAGTTTAAGAAATTATATATATATTAGTTGGGATTAAATTTATAAGTTTAGAAATTATTGGAGGATTGATATAATGTTATAATATCAATAACAATTATAAGAACAAGTGTGCCTATATATGAAGTATATATATATGGATATGAATATCTAATCAAAGGATTGAGATTTTGGCTAATGGAATAAGAGATTAGAGTTGTATGACTCATAGGATTAATATAGGATGCCTAAATTACGAGAACATATGTGTATATAGTTGGAAGCTTAATTAAGAGAGTTACATATGGTAATGAAATGTTTAGGAGATAATTAAGTTATTAACCTGCCCGGCTACTATGTTATAGGATCTAGATAGTCGAAGGTGTTCGACGGATTAGGCGAGCATCGTTTTGAGAGCTAGCCAATCTCCAGGTGTACGGTACAGTTCTTCTTGTGACCTGCTTGCTAACGAGGTGTCCCTCGGCTTGTGTGCTATTTGTTTTTGTGTGTTCACTAAACAAGATAAAGCATGCAACCGGAATATTATGTTTATTGTATTGTTGTGTGATGTTTGAAAACTAACACAACATACTGTGAGAACTTACTAACCAACGTTTAGTAAGGAATTGAGTGAGACTAAGGAACACTCCCTAATATGGGTTTGATATAAACCGAAAGAGGTTAACCAACAAACATGGTCTTGAGATTACTACTAACTGGAACTTGAGTGAGGAAACCCGGGACTGACTCCGGTCATGCATGCTAAGGAAAGGGGGTCGGTATCTATAGCAGATTCGACTTCCGCTTAAGGACTTGTCTTCGGACTTGTAGCCTAGGGCCGGTTGCCGGCTCAGCTACGCTGGACTCCCGTCCAGGGTAGGTGGCATTAAGATGGTGCGGTGGGATCACCTAAATCCCAGGTTTGGACTTAGGATACAACCATTTCCCTCTAGGAACGGTTTGTATACTGAGAATAAGTTAGGATTAAGATTAAGGTAAGGTTAAGATAAGTTGCAACCATTCCTTTTTAAAGGATGGTTTGTATTATTAAGATTAAGATAAGCTACATCCACTCCTTATTAAAGGATGGTTGTTTCTAAGATTAAGATAAGACTAAGATTGAGGTGAGATAAGGATGGACTAAGATTAAGAGGGAACATTACTTAAGGAGTTGAATAATTAACTCTCTAATTAAGGGAACGCATTTAAGTCGTTCATTATGTTTGAACTTTGATTGTTCATATTTGGATTGTTGTTTACTGCACTTTCTATTATGTTGTGCATCTAATCAACCTCTATGCTATCGACAATTAGTCGTCGTAGCCACGTTAGCTTGGGGGCCATGAGAGGATCGTACCAGCATTCGTGATGACCCCCTTTGGGGGCTATTTTTACTACACAGGTGAACGTCAGGAGGCGGCCGTCGCGAGAGTAAGATGGGGTACAAGCGTTACGGGTTAAGTGTGGCCTACGAGTTGTGCGTGTACACTCGTATGGCTTTTTGAGTTAGTAAGTTGTATAGGATGTGAGGGGATTGTAAGAAGGATATGTATTTGGTTAAGACTTGTAAGTACTAATGTTCGGTATATTCAGTTAGTCAGACCGTGGCAAGGTCCTGGAATGTAATTGAATCCGCTGCTACGTTGGTATTTAAGGTGATAAGTTTGCGATAACCACGATTGGATTGAGACGGGGTGTTACAAAAAGTGGTATCAAAGCGTAGTTACGCTATGATGACAGGAATTACCGAACTTAGGAGAATACGGAGGTTGAGTTTGAGTTATGGGTTAAGGGTTGAGAGATAGAGTGAGAGGTGCGTTAGTTAGGACTTCCCGGTGTTTACCGGATATCCATAGTACCTAAACCCGCCCTCCACATCCCTAACCTTGAATACGTGGAACAAACGCCAGAGAGAAGTAAGCCTTCTCTTACTCGGGAAAAAAAAAACTCGATCTGGCAGTTAGTTAACAGTAAGCAATACGAGAAACATCTTGTTGAACAACAGTTTATGAGAACTTGAACGTTTTAACTTGGGCGCAGCGGTGAAACAGGCGCTACCAAGGGAATTCTACCAAGGAGGGAACGGTAATTACCGGCAACATGGGTCGACATGCTACGCAGTCGAGTTACACCGCAACACTAATGATAAGAAAAGCACTACGAGTGCAATGGATAAGAAAAGATAAGCGACATGAGTACCGGACAGTGGTCCGAATGAGAATAGCAGTGGGATAATACAAAGCATGAGAGTTAAGATTACCGGAAAGTCCAGTTAGAAACGGGAACATCAAACCCCATACAGTGAGAAAGGTTATAAACCTGGCTGTCAAAGTGCAGACGACGACAAATACGCGTACAACTGTATACCGGAATAGGACTACGATGTAGTGCCTAAAGGAGAATCATTACTTAGTAACCACAACAAAATGTGTGGAAACGGGAGCGAGGATTATGACATAAGAGAATAACAAGGGGTCCCCCTCAGAAAGAGGAACGCCCTGAAAGGTGACAGTACTGTCAAACTACCAGGAAACTGGCGGATGGCTAGTTATCCAAAACAAGAGAACATCTAAGGAGTCTCGAGGACTACCAAATACATGAAAATCAGGTGGAAGTACCACTACCGACGCGCACATTACCGGTAGCCCATCTTGCATGGCGCACTTGCCATAGCAAGTGCTAACACGGTTAAGCTACACAGAAAGCCATCATGGCGAGATAAAAGAACACTACAGTCGTAATACATATTATTACCGGATTGTAAATCCATAAGAACGAGAGAATAAGACCTTGGAAAGGCCTGACGGCCTGACCATGATAAGATGAGTCGACACACCAGTCAGCAGGGAGCTGAACTTGGACGCAATGCTAAATGGTATAAAATTTTAGCAACAGTACAACCTACTACAACAACAACATACATGGAATGTATTAAGAGATACAGTGAAGGCAGTCGACAGAACGACTTCCAGCAGGAACGGGATAGAACTCCCGAGATGACCATTAAGAATACCAATAACAACAATCTTCATTGAATATGTCAGTAAACCCCGAAAATAGGGACAGAGGGAATAAACTTAAGCAGTAATCTACCAAGGATTAAAGACATACAACCCCAAGAGAGGAAAGCTCAGAGGACTACCCCCACAGAGCGGGCATAGTCGAGCCGAACAAACTGGTGAACGACGGTTAGCATTACTACCTAACTCATTAACACCCGAGTATGATTAATCATTGACGGGTGGTGAAGCCAACGAAAGTTGAACACAACATTGAGATGGAGACACATGTTAGCTAGTATAAATATCCAACGGAGACACAGTAAGGCCAATGCTTAATACGAATACATTCTATGTGATCGAGAGTATCGTTGTAGACACCGAATAATGTCGGGTTACCTGAGTGAACTTCCATAGTGGGAAGCAGGATGCAACAACTTACCATGAAATCCAATACCACATCAAATGATGTAACCTGACATATAATGGAATACAAAGAACTAGTAGTTATGAAGTTAATCTGCTAATGAGCTGGAGTACCAACAGTGAACCAGCCAGCGGCTCTCACTCAAGAGAAAATTAAACACTAAGGAGCTAATGACAAATGAGTTAGTAAAACAATCACCAATGAATTATAGGAGCTCTTATGTATTGTCATGGGACTATTGTTGTGTGTATTTGCAGGTTGAAAGCTTTTATATGTGGGAAATTCAGTGTTTAAGTTTAAGTCATTTAAGGGCCTAAGAGCCATGTCATTTAAGAGCCTTAGTGCTATGCAATTTAAGATTATTGCACTATATTGAGTTTGTTGTGAATGAGTTGATTTGGGTGAGAAAATATGATGAGGAAGGGTATAATGTGTGTGAAATGGTTGAATGAGGAAATCTATGCATTTGGGCATGATAATATAGTAGAGAAGTCATGGCGAAATTTGTGTAGAAACCAAGTGTATTAGGTGTTAAGTGAGTTACTATGACCTAGGACTTACTAGGAATCATTAAAGGATAATTGAGTAAAAAAAATGAGTGAACTAAAGTGTACTTATGAGATAGTACATTATTAGGGGCGGAGAACGAACCATTCATTTTAGGGTGGGGATACCTCTCCTCGTTGTGAGGCCATGAGTGGGAATAAACCCCTCAAAAAGGGCTTTCTCTTATTAGAGAATAGGACCCGTAAAACTTTGAGATTTCCTTGGAACGTACCAGTTACACGTAATTAATAAGGAAGGCTGTGTAGATAGACCTCATATCCAACACCCAGGATTTAAGAATTAGTAATCATCAGAGAAAAACATTGTGAGTGCACAGTATAGCACGTCAAGTGACCAATGCTCAGAAGAGCTTGTGGTTAAACGGATGACTTCTTCAGTAACCGGTTAAATTACTTGGTAAATAACATCATAAAGGATGGAAACACCTTCATGTTAAGAGATAACAAAAATTACAGCACGGTACGGCAACCGCCAAGTACCGAAATTAGAGAAACTCCAGTGTGTTTACACCAAGGAGAGATTGAGTATAAGGTAAGATGTTAGAATAAGTGAGTAAGTAGTTGCACCATCAATGGGAAACATGGTAAAGGCCAACTACCACGGTAGTAGTGGTCGTGAGTACAATAGTTGGATAAGTGGATTAAGTCATGGTGCGCGGTAAGGCGACCATTATGTATGAGCCGTCAAATATTGACACTGAGGCAATTAGATTTATGAGTTAAGACCAGCATAAGTAAGGAAATAAGATGGTAGACGACTGTGCATTGGTGCCAGTAGTCTGGACCTGGTTAGGTAAGATTTCACAGGAAGCATACTACCCATTCCTTAAGGAACTGGAAGTGCATTCCTAATAGAATGAATATGAGAAAGAAGATAAGAGGCTCTATGGAAAGACACCTAAGCTACTAAGAAATAGAATCAATACAGAATACAGAAAAGAGCTGGAGCATACCATACAAGAACACAGTAAATGGACTTCCCTTGATTAACTTCAAGAAGAACAATAAATGTTATTATGGAACGATGAAAGAGGAGATCGACAACAGAATCCTTCATAATTAGCAATAGCTAAACGTGTGACGGACACTATGAGTTTACTAAAATGAGACGTGGGACGATTGCACCCCACAGGGGCTTGCAGGCCTGACACGCTCATTTATGAGTTAGTTGGGTAAGTAGTAATGTACCAGTAAGGTACCCCATGCATGTAGACGAGTGGTGTAAGGAACACGGGAAGTAGTCGACTCCATACCACGGACAACGACCCAAGATCAGTCAAGAGCAGTCAATACCACAACAGTCGAAGAAAAGAATTCAGTTGAACCAACAACACAAAAAAATTAGAGAATAAATAATTAAGGACTGTGAAATGCGAAGAACACAGATTGTTAAGTACAGACATTGGGCATGTCTTAAGCTGTAAGAGATTAAACTGTAAAGCGCAATACGCACTAAACAGTAGTTTCAGATTAAAAATCATCCTCAGACCAAAGGTCAGATGGAAAGAACGATTTAGACACTTAAAAGAACGCTAAGAATATGAACATTAGATCCCCAGAGAGACTGGATAGACAAGCTACAACTTATCAAGGCCGTGTAAATATATAAAGATAACACGTGTCCATTAAGAGACCTTTAGTACTAAATCATAAGCATACAGGATGAGGATATACAATACTATGAAGAATAAGAAAAGCAGTTCAGCCTAAGACCATCAGAGTTGTGCAGCGGAAGCTAGCAGATCACTACCTTTGAGATTAGACCAAACTAAGTTAAGAAAACGGTATAAGTACCGTAAGAATCCTCGATACAGAGACTAAGTCATTTCTGATCGAATAATAAGTGAGATAGATGACATGGAAGCTAGAATGCTTGGTGAGAATTAGACATCTTGAACCTATGTTCAAGAATGATGTGGTGTTGATTACGTGGGCGTAATCCATTTTAAGGGGGGTAGAGCGAAAACCGCTTAGCGTATGTTTGTGTACTGAGTACATAAACTACGGTGTGCATAACACAAAATAATTTGAGAATATGTTTTACATAAACATTTTGAGATAAATTATGGTTATTGCACACAGAAGATGTGAATACCACACACGTTAAGAACCTATCTTGTTAACTCCGGTGTGAGTACAAGTTAAGAGAATTAAGGAAGAGGATTAAGGAGATTTAAGGAATAAGGAATATATGAGGTATGAGTCGATATGAGACTATGTGTGAGATAAGAATAAGATAACACTATGAGATATTATTCGATATGAGTATGAGTTAGGAAATAGTAATGTTATGAGGTATAAGATGGTGATAATTGGTATGAGACTGATATAGAACTTAGTAGGAATGAGAGCCTTGAGGTAATTACTAAGAGATGATTTGGGAATGTTTGATGGACTGAGTCCACACCTTGGAGATGTATTGATTACGACTAGAAAGACTAAAAGATAGAAAATTGGAAATGAGTGAATTATTTGTTGTTTCAAAATGACGTGGGAGGTGGAACTTGGTTTTCTAGGGATCAAGGGAAACCAAACACAAATTGGGGTGGAGGGATAGTTCAACACTGATGCTGATCACATCAGGGTTGGATGATTCCTAAAACTCCCTACCAGTGGTCACAATTAAATCACGCTAAGGATAGAGGCTTTAGGATAAAACGAAATTGGAGTTGCTTGTATTTTTTTTAATTAGAGGAATTATTCCTCACATGACCTCGTAAAAAGGATTTCCTTTTTACTGAGTCTCGCCCATGAAGTCAAGGACGCATGAGCCTTTGTCTTCGGACCGGTGACATGGGGAGAATAGAGTTGTTTTGTATTCTGGCCCATGGTGGCGTGGACAAATGTGCCTTTGTCTACGGACCGGTGACATGGGAGAATACGATGAAAATTATGTGATTATTTTAATCATCAAAGAAACAAAGAGAATTTTGAGTGTTATACATGCTTAAGCATGTTGTATGATATTTAAGTATAAGCGTATGCGGATCTAATGATTCAATGAGTTTAAGTACATATAAGCATGATCTATATGATCTATGGAATGAGATAAACCGTGTAATCTAATAAAATAAGATGCATGGGAACTTTGGGGGCAAAGTTCATTTAAGGGGGGTAGATTGAAATATCCCAAACCTTAATTATTTTCATTAATCATGAATTAGTTAAATACAAGTAACTAATGAGAGATTAAGGAATTAAATACCCTTAAATAAATACAAGGGGATAATATAATATTTAATTAAACCCTAAAATTTGTTAGGAAACATAAATGAAACCTAAAACGACGTTAAGGGGGTTAAGGAAAGAAAAATAAATATAAACGAAAATAAAACCAATCGTTTTACCACGAAAAACGTGTCGCAAATATTTTAGAAGCGAGAACGATGTCTTAGACACCTTATAATATTATTTGGGTAATTTTAGAGACATTAGAAAATTAGTTAAATAGTCAAAATAAAGACGTCACATTTACGCCTAAAATGGCAAAACGTAAACCAATTAGAAACTAAATTATATTTAATCAAATTTACAAATAACAATAATTGTTATTGTTTTAAAATGTAAATTTGGTATCATAAAATGGTTCATCTCATCAAACGAGACAACGCGTTGTGAACGGTACAAAAAAAGGGTACAAAACGAGTCAAAAACGACACTATAAGTGTAAGGTTAAAAAAAATATATACATATAACAAATGGGCCGACCCGCCCACATGACTGGGCCGGCCCAGTCTTCCCATTTCACTCACGGTAAGGGACTACCCAGCCTTCCTTCATATTCTCATTCACTCACGGTGATCCAACCCAACTGGCAAGAGAAATATATGCTCGTATTCATTCTCTAAACCCACAAAGTTCAACCCTAACAACTGGCAAGGAACATACTCGCCGCCCTTCCCCCTCACTCATTCTCATCTACTCTTCTCCATCAGTTTTCTCGCAACCCTAAACTGGAACGAGGAACATGCTGCGCCGCACCTCTATCTGTTTCTCTTCTTCAATCTTTTCTGAATCATTTGCTCTCGGTCAAAACCATAACCGACGAACTGGAACGAGACGTTGATCCCCTCTTCTTCTTCCTTTATTCCGAATCACAACTGGCGAAGAACAAGGAGCTACCGAGTTCGAAGATGGAGACCGCAAAGGGGCGGATTGATCCAGAAGGAAGCCGAGAGTTAGAGCCACCATGTCTGGGGATTCAAGGTGTAAATCAGTAGTTTTTGTTTTCGTTTCTTGTACTCTGTCCGGTTTTGACCTAGATTCGAAACCGAAAATTAGGAAGCAAACCCCATTTTTCCCCTCTATGTTTGTCGGCGCCTGGAGCCCGAATTTTTTTGCAAAATTTGAACACTTTCTGGAAAATCTTGGTGCGGTAGTGGTCAGTGGTAGTACCTACGAATTGTGTACAAACCTTGAACAGACCATGTTGTATATGTACTTCGAAAGTGAAGTTTTGCTGTTTCGGTGTTCTGAAATTGTTAGAAGAGGAACCCTAGAACCGAAAATTTGGGTTCCGAATTCATTAGTGTTGATTGACGATCAAAATCAAGAATTAAAGTTTTGAAATCGGTTATTAGGGGTTCTGAAAAATTGAATTTGGAGAAAACCGGATTTAGGGTTTGCGGTTAGGAGTAGGGTTAGAAATTAGGGTTGGAATTGAGTTAGGGTTTCGACAGAAATATATATATATATAAAAAAAATTGAATCTGGAGTAAAACGTAATAAGGCCTTGCTTGGTTCTAAAATCGAAAATTTAGGGTTAGATTGGAATTTAGGAAAGATCTAGATTATAACCGGAATTGAGGTTTATGAGGTAGTGGTGGTTAAAACCGAATTAAGGTTTAGCTTTGGAGAACTCAATTGGGTCAAAGTTGAAAATTAAAGGTTATATTCTGTTAAGATTAATGTTCTAGTAAACTAAAGAGTTAATTTGGAAATTAGAGAAAGTATGGGGTGGTGGGGTGAATTGGAGAAAATAAAGAGGTGAAATGTAAATTAAGAAGAATTTAAGTACTTGTGTAAATCTGGGAGTTCATAAATGAATTGGTCAGAATCTGGACAAAATTGAGATCGAGAGGTTAATAGAGTTAAATTGAGTTATAAATGAATTGGGTTGTAAATTTAGATTAATTTTGTGATCTCAAATAATGGGCTTAGAGATAGTTAGTGGGTAAAGGATTCTAGTTGAACTAGGCCCAAGTAAGAAGAAGGAAAATAATCTAGGTATTAATTAGGCTTAAACCAAGTTAAGGGGTAAATGGAAACACCTATATATATGGCTAATTTTAAGTGATTAAGTAGTAAATGGTAAGTTGTAAATGATAGTAATAACTTTTAGTAAGTTGATTAAGTGATAGACTAAAATGGTTAAGGAATTTGTCTCATAAAATTAGTTTTAATTTGTGTAAGTGTAAGGTTAATGTGTGTATATATATATATGTATACATGTATGTAATGGGCTAACACTATAAATTAGGAGGCTATATATATGTATTAATATGTATACGTATATATAATTAGAGGATTAGAACCAAATTTGAATTTTAAGATTCATGTGGAACTTAGAAAATTATGAAATTATGAAATTATGATTATGTGGTGTAACATTAAATCGGTGGGAACCTATTTGTATAAGATATATATATATATATATACATGTGCGTGTGTATATAATAGTTAAACATTGGAGTTTAAAAATATATATATATTAGTTGGGATTAAATTTATAAGTTTGGAAATTATTGGAGGATTGATATAATGTTATAATATCAATAACAATTATAAGAACAAGTGTGCCTATATAGACACACCAATGTTAAGAAGATAAAGGTCGTAAAGCGTGACATTTAATTCGAATGAAGTATATATATATATGGATATGAATATCTAATCAAAGGATTGAGATTTTGGCTAATGGAATAAGAGATTAGAGTTGTATGACTCATAGGATTAATATAGGATGCCTAAATTACGAGAACATATGTGTATATAGTTGGAAGCTTAATTAAGAGAGTTACATATGGTAACGAAATGTTTAGGAGATAATTAAGTTATTAACCTGCCCGGCTACTATGTTATAGGATCTAGATAGTCGAAGGTGTTCGACGGATTAGGCGAGCATCGTTTTGAGAGCTAGCCAATCTCCAGGTGTACGGTCCAGTTCTTCTTGTGACCTGCTTGCTAACGAGGTGTCCCTCGGCTTGTGTGCTATTTGTTTTTGTGTGTTCACTAAACAAGATAAAGCATGCAACCGGAATATTATGTTTATTGTATTGTTGTGTGATGTTTGAAAACTAACACAACATACCGTGAGAACTTACTAACCAACGTTTAGTAAGGAATTGAGTGAGACTAAGGAACACTCCCTAATATGGGTTTGATATAAACCAAAAGAGGTTAACCAACAAACATGGTCTTGAGATTACTACTAACTGGAACTTGAGTGAGGAAACCCGGGACTGACTCCGGTCATGCATGCTAAGGAAAGGGGGTCGGTATCTATAGCAGATTCGACTTCCGCTTAAGGACTTGTCTTCGGACTTGTAGCCTAGGGCCGGTTGCCGGCTCAGCTACGCTGGACTCCCGTCCAGGGTAGGTGGCATTAAGATGGTGTGGTGGGATCACCTAAATCCTAGGTTTGGACTTAGGATACAACCATTTCCCTCCAGGAACGGTTTGTATACTGAGAATAAGTTAGGATTAAGATTAAGGTAAGGTTAAGATAAGTTGCAACCATTCCTTTTTAAAGGATGGTTTGTATTATTAAGATTAAGATAAGCTACATCCACTCCTTATTAAAGGATGGTTGTTTCTAAGATTAAGATAAGACTAAGATTGAGGTGAGATAAGGATGGACTAAGATTAAGAGGGAACATTACTTAAGGAGTTGAATAATTAACTCTCTAATTAAGGGAACGCATTTAAGTTGTTCATTATGTTTGAACTTTGATTGTTCATATTTGGATTGTTGTTTACTGCACTTTCTATTATGTTGTGCATCTAATCAACCTCCATGCTATCGACAATTAGTCGTCGTAGCCACGTTAGCTTGGGGGCCATGAGAGGATCGTACCAGCATTCGTGCTGACCCCCTTTGGGGGCTGTTTTTACTACACAGGTGAACGTCAGGAGGTGGCCGTCGCGAGAGTAAGATGGGGTACAATCGTTACAGGTTAAGTGTGGCCTACGAGTTGTGCATGTACACTCGTATGGCTTTTTGAGTTAGTAAGTTGTATAGGATGTGAGGGGATTGTAAGAAGGATATGTATTTGGTTAAGACTTGTAAGTACTAATGTTCGGTATATTCAGTTAGTCAGACCGTGGCAAGGTCCTGGAATGTAATTGAATCCGCTGCTACGTTGGTATTTAAGGTGATAAGTTTGTGATAACCACGATTGGATTGAGACGGGGTGTTACACCTACGATTACCATCCCTAGCCCAAACAACAGTAAAAACATAAACAAAGTAAAGTTTAAGGAGATTCTTACAAAGATTACACCCATAATTACGAATACTATCGGGAATCTTGAACCATCCAATGCACTTGATTGTACGAACCATGTCCTTTCTAAGCAATCCAAGTGTTAGATCATACCAATAGCTAAGGCTTCACCCAAAAGGTAAGCTCTAGAGCATTTTGATTTGTTATGAAACTAACAATATGCACTATAATAGTGCTAGAACTGATACTTTTGAAATTCAGACTCGCCTTCACCAGCTCATGGGATAGATCATCCTCCATTGCATACTTGTTCCACACCTCTTGTCTCTCTTGCATCTCTGTCATGTCATACCCTGTATGATGACTACCAAAAACCAGCAAAAGATAAATCATCAAGCCAAAGTACCAACAAAAATATTTCCTTCTCAATCTAGCAACAGCACTGCTAGAGCTTCTACTTCTCTTCTTGCCATTGTGAAACTCATTAGCTAATCTCAGACTATTAACCATTATCTCACACCTAGTAACCACTAGAACTTGGGTCTCAGCCGAATCAAAACCATCACGTTTGAACCTTATCTTCTTGTTCAAATCTTGTACAACTGCTAGGAGAAACCCAACCCCCCAGTAGTAAAAACTATGAAAATTCATTTCTCTAGGCTGCCTTGCTTTTCAACAAGGCTAGCCTTATCATAGATCACCTTATTACATGAAGAATCAAGCCTAACCGGCTCATAATTTTGGGCTTAGTCATGTGAAACTTCATTTTTGGGGCTCTCCTCTTCTTCTGAGTAAACAATTTGGACTCATTGCTCATAATACCTACACTGAATTTATGCTTTCCTTTTCCCTGCTTATTCCCTTCAGTGACCTTAGAAATTCCTTCCATCTTACGTGGACAGAGAACTAATCTATATGTTTCTTCCATAATTTAAGGACGACCAAAATCAACCTCAAACAATCCCCAATTAAATAGAGGCAACAGAAAAGCACAACAATACTCAGGCAAAGTGACCCACAAAAACTGTTGAGAACAGTCTAGCATAGTTCACCCGCACCACCAGAGAACACAAAATAGTAATTGAACCTGGTGAGAGACGCACTACTGGTCTGGAAGCGAGACCCGACTCCCGAGAGATTCCAACTCCACGGCTCTGAACAAGAAATAAGACGAAACCCAGAAAACTACCAAGACTGAAGCACTTGAGAGGCTAAAATCGAGGGAAGACCTCACCCCTGAAAACAAACTGACCCGCTGCCCAAACAAAATCGTGGCGAGAAATCCCGGCTAGGACCACTCCCAACAACTACCAACCAGTAACCCGAAGCTCCAAACCAGCAACAAGAATGAGAAATAACCAGCAAAGATGTGAATCCGAACCGATCTCTAAAATTGGAGAAACAGAAGAGGAATAATACCTAGATCTGGTCGGAGAAGACAACCCCAACTGAACAACTTCAAAAGAGCAAAACTGGTGGACTGGGATGCTCACATGATTTATCAAACTCCAAAGGATGGAAAAAAGGGGATAAATTCTCCCTGCAGATGCAGAAGAGAACCAAGAGAACAATGGCGTCGCCTCTGAAATCATCTCCAGGGGAGAGCGATATGTACCGATAAATATTCGCCTCTCCGTAGGTTTGTTAATCAGTAAACCACTTTTCCCTTATTTCCTAACCTTACTTAATGAAACAAAATTAACTTTCAACATTCCCAACTGTGGAGGGTGATTTTTCGGTATGAGGGGGTCTATCTAAATATGAACTGGTTGAGAAGCCTAGATCCTAAAAATTGTCATTCTGGGGAGGGTGAAAACCCGTTATTCTAGCATCCCTCAAATACCTACTACATTGTCCGTCTTTCCCAGAAAGCATATGGGGAGTGTAAGTGCGCACTACACCCGCTCTCAATGGGCTCCACGCGGACTTGTGCCCTAAGGGCGGAAATTGACTAGAGTCGCCACCTAGTTTGATCTAAGGAACTAGGAAGGGAGGAGAAGGGTTCTAAGAACCGTTAATTGACTCTGTGGTTTGCATATGGATTGGGCTTATCTGGTCATACCAAAGATTCTGTGTGGGTTCGCACTGGGTTACACCCCTTAGAAGTGGCAATGACCACGACTTTAGATTGGTGCCCGAGGAAACCTCGGTCTCCAATTGTCGGGATTGCCTTCTTTCAAAACCTTATTAGAGATTCAATTAAAGCCAAAGGATAGGGTTGAGTGTAGACTGAGGAGTAGATTATTTCGAGAAGTTTAAAAAAATAGGCTGGTCTTGAAGAAGTTTGTTTGAGTGTTGAGAGGTTTTGACTATTTTTGAGAGGTTTGAGATGGTTTCGGCTTTCACGGGGTTAAGAGGATGCTGAAAGTTTTAAGGAGTAAAAGGGCATTTTGATCATTTTGGTCATTTTTGTGGAGTTAAGGGGTGTTTGGATCATTTTCCGGAGTTGTAGAGTTTTCCAGGACATTTTGAGAAATTGGAGGGTGCTTGAGTTATTTGGTGGAGTTAAAGGGAATTCGGGTTATTTTGAGGAGTTTTCTGGGTTTGTGAAGTTCAGGTTTGGAATGGTCACATTTTGAGGTGTTTTGGGAAATTGAAGGTGTTGATGAGGAATTCGGGTTTTCAGGACGATTGAGTATGGAAGAGGGTATTCGGTTTGCAGGTGTTTGGGTTTTGAAGATATTTTAGGTTTCAGATGGCAAAGGTTGTTCAGGAGTATTCGAGCATTGGAGGTCCTATGTGACTTAGAGTTTGTTCAGAGAAGGGTTAAGAAGTGTTTACGTGACTTGGGGCTCTAACGGGAGGGTTGGATTGGCTTATTCAGAATTGTCTCTCTTAAAGTTTTTTTAAACCGAAAAAATCATTTTGTTATAAAAGGGCGGATAATCCCGAGGGATTACCCTATGTACCCCCTCGAACACGACACTCAATTAATGGTAAGTGCCGAGGCTCGAAAGATGGGGCAATGAATTTATGTCGAAAAATTGGATTTAGGGAGAAACACCATGAATGAGATGTTCTCGGTCAAACCCTAATAACATCTCTAACTCCCGGGTTTAAAACATTAAAAGCCAAAAATACTGAAATCGAGTGGAAGGGAGTTAGATGATTCTAAAATCCCGGCTGCAGCTAGGAAGGTCATTACTTCCCTAGCACCCCGCCTTGTAAAAATCTACGCTGCAATTAGGGGAGGTTTGTCACCCTAATGCCCCGCCTAAAGAGATCCAGACTGCGACAAGGGAGGTTATGACCCCAGCGCCCCGTCTCGGATTTTTATTTTGGAAAGGGAGACAAGTGATGTTCTAACCAGGAAGGAAACGTTTTGAAGGGGTCAGACATTTATTGCTCCCCGAAAACGGCTTATTTTTGTTTGAAAACTGAGTTGGAAAACCTTTGAAGTTGTTCGGAATTCTTGAAGAAGAAACACTGATTTTGAAAATGTTTTAGGGAGAAACTTTCTGTATATGTGAGAAGAAATTCTGCATTTGAGAAGAGTTTTATGTGATGTGAGAAGAGTTTTTCCTTTAAAATTCCACAAAATAGTTTCTTTGAAAACTGGATGAAATAATGGTTTGAAATTCTTTTTGGGTTTTTGGGGTTTGAATGAAATTTACAAATTGAGTTTGAATAGAATCGGGTTTGAAAATGAGTTGGGTTTGATTTGAATTGGGTTTGAATTGTATTGGAAAATGGGTCGAGTCAAAGTTTGGGTTGAAGTGGGGTTGATCAATGCTTGGGTAAGAATTAAGTTGGAGTCACAGCTTTTGGTCAAGGTCAACGTTTTTGGTCAAGGTCAACGTTTTTGGTCAAGGTCAACGTTTTGGGTCAAGGTTTGGGTTCGGGTCAAGGTTTGAGTTTGGTCACAGTTCGGTTGGTCAAGGTCAAATCGGTTTGACCATTGTGGGCTTGGGCCGATTGTAGGTTTGTGGGACCGATTGTGGGCTTGTTGGGCCTTTGTTGGGCCGGGTTTGGATTGGGCATGGGCCAATTTTGTGGGCTTTTGGGTCAGTTTGGGGATATTGGGCCGAGTTGGACTTGGGCCGGGATTAGTTGTGGGTCAAGTTGGTTTGGGCCAAGATTTGGATTTGGGCCGAGATTGGGTTTTGGGCTGAGATTGGTTATGAACCGGGTTGGTTTTGGGCCGAGATTTAGACTTGGGTTGAGATTGTGGTTTTGTCTGAGATTGGTTTTGGGCCAAATTTGAGTGAGTTTTGGACTGGGCTGAGTATTTGGTTTTGGGCTGAAATTGGTTTTGGGCCGAGATGGTTTTGGGTCGAGATTAGGTTTTGGGATGAGATTGGTTGTGGGCCGGGTTGGTTTTGGCCTGAGATTTAGACTTGGGCTGAGATTGGGTTTTGGGCTGAGATTGGTTTTGGGCCGAGATTGGTTGTGGGTCGAGTTGGTTTGGGCCGCGATTGGACTTGGGCCGAAATTGGGTTTTGGGCTGAGATTGGTTGTTTGGGCCGGATTCACGGGTTGTTGGGCCGGGGCTGTGGGCTCTTGGTTTAGTTTGTGGGCTTAGGCTATTTTGTGGGCTTTTGGGCCGGGCTGAGTATTTGGGCCGAATTTGAGTGAGTTTTGGACTAGGCTAAGTATTTAGGCCTAATTCGAGTGGGTTTGGGCTTCAAGTTTGAGGCCTGGTTTCATGGATTCGGGCTTCAGGCTTTGAGGGCCTGGGCTTCGGGTTTTGGGCCGATTGTGGACTCTTGGGCTGATTATGGACATTGGGCTGGGTCAAGACAATTGGGCTAGGTTTGAATTGGACTTTGGGTCGGGTCAAGGTAATTGGGCCAGGTTTGAAGAAATCAGAGAAGGTTTTGAAAAGCTAATCGAAGTCAAAATAAAAGTGAGTAATGAAAATAAATAAGAAATTTAGAGAGACAATTTGGGACTTTATTTAGGCTTTGGAAGATTTTAAAAGGAATGATGGATCAAACTAGAATGAGTTTTGAGAAAGTGCTTTTATTACTACATTGTATTAATAAAGTGTGGTTTGGGTTTAGGTATCACCCTTTACTAGGTGGGACCATGGCTCACCATTGGCAAGGGATCACCCTCTATCTTAAGGCTTGGTCCTAAGGTCTAATAACTAGGTCTTAATAAATAGATTAATATATATAAGAATTAAACATTGCAGTAACTTAAAGGGTAGAACATGTACAAATAAGGGCAAGGAACATGGATCAAAGCTGAAAACTGTAAACAAATTATGTACATAAATTACTGATAAGCAAAATAAATCGAAACTTGAATACAGAGAAGTTCAATGATTATTTTAAACAGAAACAAACAGAGATCTAAATCAATTAGATAAGTTTTTAATTCACTTCTGCTCAATGTTCCTTCAAAGCCAGTGTTGAGTTGTCTAAGAACCTACCAGATTATGTGAAAAAAAGTTGAGCAGTCTAAGACTAGTTCAAAACCTAACTCAGATTTTCAGTCGATATTAACAAACATGCTTCCTAACAGCACAGAGAATATCCTAAACCTACCGTATACAGCCATAGCAGTGCCCTAGTTTCTTAATGAATTAACCACTAACAGAGGGAAATGTGGACTTAACAGCCAAAACAAACTCCGAATCACATTCTGTTTGCCATTGATACACTGGTCTATTAACCGAATTGCTAAAAGAAATAGAAGGTGTAACAGATTCAGAGTTGCCATTGCATACCGAAGGAACAAACATTAGCTGTTAACCAAACAGACCAAGCATTTCCAGAGGCAAAACAAATATTTTAAACTAGACATAATGATAAGTCGAGAATTTATCTATCTTTATGGGGCTTATTTGTGTTTAATTCATCATCATCTGTTAATAAATTCCCGTCTTATGGTTAGTTTTATGCTTTTATTTGTAATTGTCTTCTATGATGGGTTTACGTGTTATTTCAGGCAAAAATCTCAAGAAAACGCATTCCCAATCATTGTAATGTATTTTGGACGGTCAAACATGTTGAACAGAGTGAAGACTTGCATGAATTCTCAATTTTAGGATGGGTCCGGGACCTTGCACATACCCTAAGTCCTGGACCATCCATTGGAGTTACTCTCAAACTGTTTTGGAGACTGGTCCGGGACTTGTTACAAACCTTAAGTCCCGGACCAACCAAAGGTACTACTCTCGACCTATTTTCAATGACCGGTCCGAGACTTGATACATATCTTAAGTCCCGGACCACACCTGGAGACAAACTCTCGGCGTATTTCAGAGACTGGTCCGGGACTTCATACTTGGACCAAGTCCCGGACCAATTAGATTAAACGCGACCAGAGAGTGCGTGGAAGAAGAGAATTAAGGATAGATTTTTGTTTGTTATAAAAGAGGAGTCTGGACAACGTGAGAAGATATGCTAGATACACCACAGAGCTTAGTTTTACACAGAAGATAAGAGAGAGAGATAGGCTGAGTCTTGGGCGGATTTTGGAGGCTATCAGAGAGAAGGCTGAGGCAAGAACGTCAGAGAATCCACGACGGCTGTTGACATTAGAGTTTCTTCTTGTTCTTGTTTCCCTGAGTCTTTATTATTAAATTTGTGCACTGTCATTATAAATATGTTTGAGTAGTCTCTTTTAGATTCTGGTTTAATATGTATCCCTGAATTCACTATTCCTGTTCCTTTGTGATTTAATACAATTCAATTGAGTAAAGTTATTTTCCTTGCTTAATTTCTTTAATCGTTATAATTTGGCCAATTATAAAGATTAGTATTTTGTTAGCTTATATGTGACGACTGCGGCTTCCAATTGAATTTAGGAAAATAACCGGTTAGTTTACAGACGGTAATTCCTCTAATTGCTAATTGACCGATAATCTAGGTTGTTCTTAAGGCGGTTAGTAAACAGTGGGTTCGTAACGAGAGTTAGAATTCGGTCTTTACTAACTAGAATTCACTAAGCGGGAGACCGGAGCTGAATTAACTTTGTTCTAGGGTTTTACTCAGAATTATCTTGGAAATCGCTTTGGGATAGGAATTGCAGATTTAGGGAGAAATAGTAAACCGGGATCTCTTTCCCAAATCAGTTTCATAACAATTATTTTCTTGCTATTTACTGTTTTACAATCTGTTTACAGTTTTTAATTCTCAACAAATCAAAACCCCCAATTTCCTGTTTTTATTTGTTATTTAGTCTTTTTATTTCCTTTCCGGTTAGTAAAGATTTAAACTAGACATCACCTCCTCTAGTTCGATACTTAGGGAATACTCCTTATTAAAACTTGCTAGAATTGACCGGTACACTTGCCGTTAGGTTTTACCCCAACACATAAGCATCAAGAAACAGATATGAGGCAGACAATGTTGTACTGGTGAGCCCAACAAATGACAAGGGTTAGAGTTTAGTACCGGGAGGGAGTATATAAATCTCCTGCAAACAACACAATAAAACTCACAGCGAACAACAAAGAAAGTCAGTTATTCATAACTGGCTATTGCCCCAAAATACAGAACCGACTAGTAGAGTCTGATAGGTAGTGAAAATAAAACAGAGATCGATTTCACCCATTTATGAAGATTTTCCAAAGCATCCGGCGGACAAGAAACCCCATTAGTCTCACTTGGCAGGCCAAGATTATAATGTATATTGCATGTAAACCTTTTCATGGAGCTCAGTATGGAAAGGGTCGGTTAGGACGGGGGTAATCTGTGAATGATTATCACAAGGCAGTCTATCCATGTACAGATCATAAAAATAGGACCAAAACAACAGGCAGGTCGTTAGATATTAGTCCGAATGGTAAAAGGGGTTAGAGACCATGATTGGACATGACCAGTCGACCTTGCCCACAAGTTATCATCTAGATATTATGCAAATAACACCTCCGAAACTGGACACGGACCAGTTTTGATTATAACAGAAAAGAGAGCAATGGAATCTCGACTGGAAATGGACCAGTCCAGGGGGTTTATCGAATCATTAAGATTGGGTAATTCACTACATATACACACGGGGATGATATCATGCATGCCCAGAATTGAATACACGAAAAAAACGTGCGCGCTTGCGCTCAGTTGAAAGGAGCATGACAGTGGATGAAATAAACGGGTTGTATGAGATTCTCCAAAACCAGAATACATGCAGAACTGACGTTTGCAGATTCTAGCCTTAGGATTTTAACAAAACAAAACAAAAGAAGAAATGGTGCAAACTGACTATGAGCCGAAAATCAAAACCGGGAAGGGAAGCAGAAGAGAGCGTTCTGAAAAAAACCAGTGAAGAAATCACTAATGTATGAAGTGAAACGAAAACCATTGGCGCAGTAAAAAAAGAATCGGTGCTACTTACACTTCCGGTGGTCGAAATGAACAAACGGGGGCTTAGGGTTTGGGAGAAAAGACGAAGATATTGTGGGTTCTTGGGGTAGATGATGGTGATTCTTAGCTGAGGCGAAAGCGGCGGAGAAAAACAATGAAGATTCTCAGAAATGTCGTGGGGATGAGCGTCGATGTTGGTGGTGGAAATGATTTCCGACAAGGGGCGGGGTGGTGAATGAAGGCTGTTGGTGGTGTTTCTTGGCGAAAACAGAGAGGGTGATGGTTCGATTGGGTTTTTTGAAAATCAAAACAACGAAGAATGCCAAAAATCAGACAAAGAGAATGAATGCTCTAGGGATTGATGTCTACTAGGTAAAAAAAATGTGTCTCTACTGTAGGGTTTAGAGGTTATTTTATAATGGGTTAGACAGGTGTCAAAACTAGGGTTTTATTTGGCCAGGATTTTGATTTCAGGTCTCTTGGGCTGTGTCTGGGCTGACTGAAAGGGAGAAAGGGAGTAACTAAACAAAGCAAAGGCCAGGGGTGCTACTACCGAGTTTTGAACTCAGGTTGCCCAACAATACTCGTCATACCTTACCTAGCTGGACTAAGGTGGAACTCAACATATTGGTATAGAAGACTAATAATATTCATCAAAACGAGTTAAAATGAAAAAGAAAACGCCATTCCTACTTGCGCCAGGAATCAAACCTAAGTTGGTAGATTATCAAGTGGGTATGTTGGCCAGTTACGCTGGATCAACTTTCAGTATATCCATGGGAGAAATAATACGAGAGCTCTAAATTCGACTGGATGACTCTTCTGAAAACCCGACGGGTCTAAAAGAAAATATATACAATAAAATGAGATGATTAATCTGTTGGCATGAAGTTATGAGATGTCACTAAAAATAAGGTTCAACAGTGTAACAGGGTATATAAATAAACGAAATAGCACATGTACACGAAATAATGAAAATTAATGCTCGTATAAAATAAATGAAAAATGATAGTAGTAAAAGAGACACATAAAATAATAGAATTAGTAATGATAAAACAATGAGAAAAGTCAAACGGAAATAAATAATTACAATAAAGGAAGAGTAGGAACCAATCGAGTACATAAAATAATGCAACGTAATAACAAAACAATTAAAGAGTTTAAAAACAAAAGTAACAAAATAAGTATACAAAAATGAAATAGGTTAAAACAGATTACAAAAAAAAAAGAAGCTCGAGCTCCTTTTCCACAGGAATGTGAGATTTAAATGTCGGGAAAAAGAAATTCCTTTGGTTGGAAACGGGGACGACGACCGCCTTCTTTCTAGAAGTGTGTTTATTTTTGTTTCAATATAAAACGGGTGAGAATTTTTGGTGTCTACACCAACCCCTAGTTTTCTATTCAATTAAGGATAGTTTAATTTGCTTTACTGAATAACGAGTTTATACTCACTCTCTTCAGTTTCCCCTTCCAGACTACTTTATATACCCTCATCTGCTTTTACATTTTATCTGCCCATCCTCTCTCTCGAATACCCCTCTTCTTCATCTTGAATGAAAAATAAAACTCCTCAATGTTGCATCTTTTTCTTTCTCGGCACCAGACAACAAAAAGGTATTACTCACCACTTTTACTTCTTTTTATCTCGGTTTCGCTACTTTCAAGCAAAAAACATGATTTTCCAGTCACCTCTCTATGAAATACCCGCAAATTTTGACATAGGATTAATTTAATATATAGTAGAGATAAATGTGATATTATATGGTTAGTCAGGAATAGTATTAATAAAGGCCCAGGGAAGTTACATAATTCTCTTACCTTCTAAAATAATTATAATGATTTACAATTCTTTTATTCTGATAGTTATCTTATATATATATTTATCCCTAACTCCGTAGACGTTATAACGTCCTTTTAAATCCTAAGAGTTCAAACTAGATTTTGCTACTTATAATGAATTATTGTTATTAATTAATAGAATCCAATTCTAACTTTACTTCCTCCTAGATCATTATAATTTCCAACATGAATTCTCACATCCTCTTTCCTAGAATTATATTTAATAACAAATACATTTCCCACTTTTCACGATCTCCACTCATCTCCTAATTTATTAATTAAGTAACTATTTAATTGTTTTAAACAATCTCTCTCCTAAAAGATGTTTATTCATCCTTATCATCTTTCAACGATCAATTATTCTTTCTCTTAATTATTTTAATTCTAATGAGTAATATCTCCTTGTTTTTCTAACTCGTTGAATCTAGATCCTTCTCAACGGGATTACAACGTTAATCATTTGTGAAATACCCCTAAGGTTCATTAATTAAATTAAAAGGCAATTAATAAGTTAAGAAGGCTAATAAGCCTTAATGAACCAAGAATCATGAAAACTCCTAAGCACACTTATATAAATAAATATGTACTCCATGAAGGTTACTAAACCTTATATAAACACATGGACATAAGTGGAGCATAGTAAAGGAGGAAAATCAACCTACAATTGATTTATCATGATATACACATCTTCATGAACAAAGAACACAAACACTTAAGGAAAAATATACCTTAAGAAGTCATAATGACTTGTGAGTAAAATATCACTTGTAACACAAGTGTATACACCTTTGGACACTAAATAACACATGTTACACATGTTAACACATTAAACAAGTCCAAGATACACATGATGTGCAAAAAGAACATCAATATCAAAGGTGAATCAAGTATACATCTTTACTAGTTTTAATTAATGGTAAACTATACCAATTCCTTAAGAAAATGTATTTATACACTTAAGGATGAATAAATCATGTTGGTAACAAACTAACACATGATATAAGTCCAAATGTACAAGTTATAAGTAATAACATTAAAAATGAAGCAAAAGAGACCATTTTGCCCATGGAGCAAGATGTGGTCGGAAATTCCCACTAAAGTCGCTTCCAACTTGCAAAATCTGATCCAAAAAGTCTTAATTAGGTGTCTTAAGTTAAAAAATACTAGTTTATACACATGCTTTACCAATAATGCCTTAAAAGTCTTATTCTTCTCTTTCCTCCTCATTTCTTCCTTTTCTGCCGATTTCAAACGTCCAAATCCTCTCTTAGTCTGATACTAGACAGCCAAGAACAAGCTTGGAAAGAAATTCATTCCTAAGGCATACGGTAAGCTCTTAATTCATAAGATAGCTCATTCTCTTCCTTTTTTCACTAGCTATCCAATGGTCTAAGATTTATCTCCTTCCACCCACGTATATAGGCTGGATCTAAGCTGCAAGAAAGGGTTAAATTCGGTTGGAACAAAGCTTGGAGAAGAAAGTAAAGCAAAGTCATTCCTTAAGGTAAAAAATATGCTCTAAGCACCTAACTTCTTCTCTATTGACATTCTAACTGATTCCTATCAACTAAACCTTCTATAATCTTCATATTTACATGCTAGAACCGTTGGTGAACCTTCATCCACTTGAAGTTGGCCAAAACCACCCAAAAACACCTTAAAAAGGGGGGTTTAAAGAGTAAGTCTTCTAGCTTCTGTATAAGTGAGTTGTTCCGCCACTTTGGCATGCCTTTATTAAGGGATTAACACCCTTCGTTAATCTGGAAAATAGGGCCGTGGAACACTGGGGAAAAACTTCAAATCTTAAGGTAAAAATCCATGTTTTAAGACCTTTAATGACTCTTATGGTTAGTTTCAGTTTTAAGCTGAGCCATAACCTTTACTCTCTATTTAATTCATGTCAAGAGGTGTATAAACCCACCTCAAAACAGCCGTGACAGTACATGGAGTGATAGGTTGCTTAAAGTCATTTTTAAGGTGAGAAATCTAGTTTTTCATGGCTTAAAATTACTCTTATAGTTGCTTCTGTTTTTGGAACCTACCTATATCTTATTCTTACTGTTAGAAATTAATTAGAAGCTGTCTAAACCAAGATCTCAAGCAGGCGTGACCATACAAGCTTTAAAAAGCTTATAAATCAAGGTATAACACTCTTAACTATATATTATATGCTTTAAAGCTTATGGTATATATATTGCCGAGGGTGGACTGGTTGAAATGGTTACATTAAACCTAAGTGTGACCAGAAATGACTTAGTTAATATAAGCTAGTCATTTAAATGATTTAATTAACATAATGGTCAAATTAAGACATTATGTGGAGAATTGGTAAATATGGAAAAATTGGTGGTGAGGCCAAGAATTTAAAGTATTTTTGAGACATTAAAGTGTAATTTATTTTGCAAGTTCAAGGTTGTAATAAGGCCATGTCATTAGGCCATTTTATTTAAGTTTAGGAGCTTATTTAATTTTATTTATGCATTTAGCATTAAGTTTGGGGTTAAAAGGTAATTACAAAAAAATAGGGTCGTGGGTTGTATTAGGTTGAAGTTTGGTGTTTAAAATGAATTTAAATAAAAATTATAACACTTCATAAAGTTTTATTACAAAATTGTAAAAATAGGAAAGTTTGGGGTATATATAGTAATTACCGAAAGTTTAGGTTTCAAACAGAATTTAGAAGTCAAAGTTGACTATATAGGAGACTTTGACCAAGTTTGGGAATTTATGGAATTAAATACTAACTTATAATAAGTTAAGTATGAAATTGTAAAAGATTTATAAATATTGGGGTGAAGTAGTGATATCCGAAAAATAATGGGTACCAAATGGATTTTAGAATGAACCTTGGGTTATTAGGAATTTTTAGGAATTTATTTGGTTGAATTTGGAGTTAGTATGAATTATATGTATAATATATGATATTTTATATCATTGTTACATTTGGGTAACATATGGGGTAAAACTATACTGAAAGTATAAGGTTAGGAATGATGTTTATACCTTTTGGTATGTTTGGTGATTTTTGGAATTATATATGAGATTTTCTTAAGATATATGTATAATATATAGTTTTAATGACATAAGGAAACTACATGTTATAAAACGTGGTGATTTGGTGAATATAAAAAGTTAAGCGGTGGAAATTAAATTAGAATAGACCATGGGTCTGTTTGGCTATTTTAAGAAGTTATAACCATAGGTTATAATTATATCAAGGTTTAAAGATTATAATATACGGTATACATTATAAGTGTAACAAGGAAATATAATTTGGGGTTGTTTTGTAAATTCTGGAAGTATAGTAAAATTAAATAAAAACCAACAACCATATGGCCTGTTTGGTATTTTGTTACATTTTATAACTATAGGTTATAAATGATTTAATGATTTAAATATCATAATATATGTTCTATAACTATAATGTAGCATTATATAATTAATGTGGTGATTTTGTAAATATTAGAGAACATAAGTACTGTTCGGAAATAATGAGTATTTTAGAATGAGAATTTATAATATGGTTTATAATGTTATAAGGGTTGTAACATTTATAACATAAGAAATATTCATTAAGGAAGAATGAATATATTATAAAGGTTTACTATATAATAAATGGTCCCATAATACATATATATAAATAAATATATGTTATAGAGTGAGAAATACAATATGATTCAATAACCATATAATATCATAATTAAAATGATATTAGATAAGGAGAAAAGAATTATAAACATTAGTTAAGGAAATTCTAATGTTATGTTGTTTATGGAATAACAAGGAGTTAAATAATTCAAAGTATTTTAAATAAGGATTATTGAAATACCCCGTAATTAAAAATAGTGATTAATTAGGCTAATGAATAATTTATAGGCTTAATTAAGTATAAATAATCGTAAGGGAACAAATCCCGAAGAAAACGGATCCTTAAAATGGATTAAAATCACTACCGAACCTTAAAGCGCGTTTTTCGAGGTAACCGGGAAAACGTGTCTTTAAGCGGGTCAAATAGACTTGTAATAATTTTGGTCAACTAAATAATCATTAATAAATATTAGTGAGGCTTTAGATCCAATAAAATCAATAAAACGAGAGATTAGTAAAAACTGTCAAAAACGGGAAGTTGTGGGGTAGAAATATAAATAACACAAACTTATGTGTCCAACTTTGTAAATAAAAATTTTACAAACCCTCATGGGTGTGGGTGTGTCCGATTTACCACTCTCTCACACACACTCTCCACTCTCTTTTATTCACAAAAGACAAAAGCTTTTAAAAAGCAAAAAGTAACATTAATACCTCACCCTCTCTCTCCTATCTCTACCCATTCTCTTCTCTCACGTAGACCCTCATCCCCACTCTCTGATTTTCTTTCTTTCTTCCTCTGCAAACCGATGCCATGGAAGCTTGAAGCAAACAACACAAAACCTCTCTTCTTTCCCCTTGTAACCTCCTTAAACTTCCTCCAAAAATTGTAAAAATTACACCATTGTCATCCTCTCCTCAAGAGCAACATTTCCCTCTTTTCAAAAATAAAAAAGGAGAACTTTCGTTTTTATGGGTATGTCCCATTTGGAGCTTCAACACCACCATTAGAAGGCCCTCCTTCTCCTTGTTCTTTTGAGGTAAAAATCTTCTTGAAACTCCACCTTTTCCTAGCCTTTGTGGGCAAAACGAAAATTTGACTAAACACTTGTTTGGTCCCTTGTGTTCTAGCCGATTTTGGCTTTGTTGGAGGAGAGGAAATATTGTTCTTGAGCTAACCCAAATAGCTCCTACACCCTTGGAAGGTAAAATAAATTCTAAACCCTAAAACCTATTTTAAACTTAATAATAGTTAGGGTTAGTTTTTAATGTATTGAAATGTGTATGTATATGGGTTGTAGAGTAGAGAATTTGTGGTTGTTAACCGGTGGAGAAAGAGAGGAAGGAAGAAGCAAGAAGAGGAAGAAACTAGAAGAAGAAAACAAGGTAATTAAGCTCATCCTTGTATAGCTTTGTGAATGAGTATGTAACAGATTTTTAGAAGTAAAAACATGTATTGTAAAAATGGTATTGTGTAGTAGTGTAGTGGATAAGAGAATACAAATGTTTTGAAACCTTAAAAGACATGTAAAACTGATTTAAACCTAGTTGGGAATAAGAGGTTATGTGCAGGAATTTTTATGAGTGTTTAGTAGTTGACATTGGTGTATGAGAGCTTGGATATTATTGCTGTTTTGAAACAGGTGAAATGGGTAACAAAATGTGAATACATGATGTGGTGAGAATGTAAGATTTTAGGGGAGGTTATGTCAAAATTTATCTAGAATTAGAACACTTAAGAAAACTAGAAACTAGGTGAATAATGTATGTTGTAACAGATTTTGATTAGGATAGGTAGAGGGTAAGTTGAGAGAGATAGATAATGCAATCTAGATACATTAGAGGTGCTAGAAGTGTCAATAGAAGAGGGAGATGTAGAAGAGGAGTGTAAGTGTTAAAATCTGTAGCAATTGCAACTAGAGAAGAAACTAGTGTAAGTGTTGAAAAGAAACTTGGAAAATTATGTGAGTGAATTAGTATAGAATTGTGTAAGGAGTTAAGGAGTGAACTAGGGTGTATTAAGAGGTTTAATTAGTGTTAAAACATGTGGGATTAAGTGTAGGAACAATGGGGAAGTAATGGGTAAAAGAGAGGACTGAAAACAGAAATAAAAATGCAAATACTGGGCCGGACCGAACTTGCGACTGGACTTGCAAGTTCGGTCGAGCCCAGATTTACAAAGACGAGAAAGCTTCTGGAATCGACCGGACTTGCGACCGGACTTGCAAGTTCGGTCGGACTTGAAAATTCTCCCGTCTGTAACCTACTGGAATGGACCGACCTTGCGACCGGACTTGCAAGGTCGGTCGACTCAAAAAAATTTCCGTCAAGTAAGCTACTGGAATGGACCGACCTTGCGACCGGACTTGCAAGGTCGGTCGGGCTAAAATTCGCCTGTAACGAAACTTACTGGAATGGACCGACCTTGGGACCGGACATGCAAGGTCGGTCGACTCCAGAATTTCAAAACCAAAACTTACTGGAATGGACCGAACTCGCGACCAGACTTGCAAGTTCGGTCGGCCAGAAAAATTCGGTAATGTGAGCTACTGGAATGGACCGGACTTGCAAGGTCGGTCGCAAGTCCGGTCCGGTCAAAAAAAAATTTATTTAAATAATAATATATATATATATATATATGTATATACCTACATATATATATATATGTACATGTATGTAAGCATGCCAATGTTAAGTAAGAAAGTGAAACTTAAGTAATGAAAAATAAGTAAGTAAAGTGTAAGAGTAAGAAGTATAAGGACATAGTAAGTAGGAGTTAAGTTGATGATAGGTATATTAATCATTCAATTGTATGTATATAATAGGACTTGATTTGTGACACCGAAGGACGTTTGGAAACACATACAACGGTGAACGGTATGGATTCCTCATGCCCCGTATGCTATCTTGGTTACTCTGATTTGTGTGTTGTGTGCTAATTGATCACCAAATAAGATAAATGCACGAATCAGAGTTAATATGCATACTTGTGAATATGTAGTGTTGTATATTGTTGTATGTTGCCTTTAAATTTAGTTTGTATAATTCATGAAATGTATGGATGATAATGAATGTGTGTATGTATGATATACTGTACTGTGACCGTTTATTTTTGTGTTTGGACTTCTAACTTATTCCTAACAAGCTAACCAATCTAACTTAAATTGGTAATTAAATTGGAATGAGTAGAAGTCCGATATAGTTTCGGCCACGCGTGAGGATGCGGAGTCACGAGAGGTTGGCTCTAATTCCTGACTCTTAAACTGGTCCGCGGCCCAAATCCCTTAAGTGGGTAGCATCCCGGATTGGTGAGTTAAGTAAATCCCGGAGGTGGGATGGCGTAGTCCCCAGGGCCGGAGGTCCCGACGACTTAACTTGAGTATAAGTAAGTAAGTAAGAATGAGTAAGTGAAGTAAATGAAAGTAAGAAGTGTAAGTAAGAATAAGTAAGTAATGAGTAAAAGAGTAAAAGCATTCCGATTAACCCGGATGCATAATTTGGCTAACCTTGTGAAGGTAAGTATTGTGAGCATTATTGTATTGTTGCCTTGGAATGAATAATGTATTGTGAATAAATGTATGTTGTATGTAAAGCATGTATGTATGAAAACAATGAACTGCATGTTTAGTGGACGTCAAATAGTTGGCGTGCCCTAGCTAGCACGCGGTATATGCGGAGTTTATACACAGCGTTTGCTGAGCCCCTTGGGGCACCATTTTTACTACACGTAGGTACTCGTGAAGGATGAAGATGCTGAGGACTTAACTCTATTTCTTTATCTTCTTTTTGGATTGTAATTGATGAATTGTGATGGGTGTACTAAGTAGTACATGGCTGTAGTTTTTGAATAGCCGGTGTACCATGGGGTACACCTTTTTGGATTTTGATAGAATGGGAGTTGGTATAGATGAGTAGCCTTAGAAACTCATTCTTTTGGAACTTAGAAGGGATGTAATTGAATACACTTAAATACTCGGTGATCCAGGATGTAAGTATTTGGCATATGATATTTTGGTAAGTAATTTAGTAGCTCGGTATATTATGTTCATCAGACCGTGACTGTAAGTAAGGTAAGCCTAGCTAGCCGTATGGGCGGTTAGCGGCGTTGTACCACCCGCCGTAGTAAGTAGTAATATTTCCGCTGCGAACTCGTAGGATTAACAGGACGATTAGATGGTAAGCATGGGATTAACGGTTGGGGTGTTACAAAAAGTGGTATCAGAGCGTAGTTACGCTCTGATGTCCTTAGTACCGAGCATAGGGGATTACCGAGTTAGGATTTCAACCGTCTTAAGACGAATACTTAGAAACCTAACTAGGAACTACCGTTGCTAACAACGGATACCCTTAACGTTCTTATGAACGATACCTTGCTTAAATTTCAAGACCCTTAGGTCATATCTTGCAAAGCCTAATGTAACTGTTGAATATTCAGATGTCAGGAAGAGGTCCAGGTCGCCCTAGAGGAGGGGGCAATGACGGACCCGGCGCGCAGACGATAGCTGAGATCGTCGCCGCCACGGTAGCACAGATGCTACCACAAGTTATCCAAGCCATGCAACAGAACCAGCAGAACCAACAAACTCAAGCGGGGCCAATCCCTCCCCCGCCACCCAGAGAAGCGAACTGGGTAAAAGCTGTAGCGGAACTCCGCTCTCCCTGCTTTAGGGGCGAGAGTGATCCGGCTAAGCTCGAAGCCTACATCTCCGAGATGGAGACGGCCTTCGAAACCCTCAAAGCTCCTGCTGGAGTTCGAGTCAGAGTTGCTGCTTATTATCTGAAGGATGCTGCGATGGATTGGTGGAAGCTAATCAAGCATGAGCACGTCAGCGACCCCACATTCGATTGGGAGTCCTTTGCATCACTCCTCCGATCCAAGTACTATCCGGAGCACGTGAAAACAAAGAAAAGGCTAGAATTAGATGCCTTGAAGATGACAGACAAGATGTCTGTGGATGAGTACTACCGCACCTTCACTTCTATCCTCCGTCTCCTCCCTGATCTAGGATACACCGGCCAGGTGTTGGTCGATCGCTTCTATGGCGGTCTGAGCCATCGCCTTCGGTACGGTATGGGCTACACGAGATTTACCTCCCTTCAGGTAAATATCAGTTAACCCTTAGTATCACTTCAATTCCTTAAATTCCTTGAATTCTTTGAATCTTTCCTTATCATTTTCTTAAATAAGAATCCCGGCTAATACCTGAGATTTCAGGAGTGTTATCACGCGGCTTCTCGCATCGAAATCACTTGCCAACTAAGGGATGAAGAGACCGCGCTGAAGCGCAAGGCCAACAACAAAAACACCAGTACTGAGGAGCAGAACCACGGGAAGAGCTGGAAAAAGAAGAAAGGGAATTTCTTTCAGCAATCCCAAAAGAAATCCCAGGGTGAGAGCAGTGCCCATGCTGAGCAGGGCAAACCAGTTGAGCTTCTTCAGCTTGGTTATTCTGCACCGGTGGCAGCAAAGCCACTGAGATCACACCCACCTAAGGGTAAATTCCTAATCCAATCTGTATTTGTATAAGTAATGTATCTAGTATATCCACGCACACATGTGCTAACCCTCTAACCTCAGGTGCTAGCTCCGGTGTCGCCAAAACCTTCTCCGATGGCCGCACCTATGTGTGCAGGAAATGCAACCAGGACCATCCTGGTAAGGACTGTTATGGGAGGGAAATCAAGTGCTATAGCTGCCAAAAACCCGGTCACACCGCTAACAAGTGCCCAGAGAATGGGAAGCCAAAGGGGAACTACCAAAGCTACAGGCAGAGGGAAGGCAAGGAGGTTGCATCTGGCGATGCACCGACCCAGCAGGCACCACAGGGACAGGGATCCCGGGGACCTCCGAGGGGTGCACCTCAGAGGCAGCCTGTCCTTCACGTGATAGACCGTGACGGGTCCGGTTCTAAGTCCGGCCCAGGTAATAATCTCAACCTTTAATCCTTGAAATAGCATGTCTAAGTAGTAGAGTAACTGTATGAGTGAATGCATGAGTAAATGAACTGAAATGTGTATTAAGCATGAAATAAAGTAGTTGAAACTAGTACTCACCGTAGATGAAATTTGTAACCATAGGAAGCTTTAGTATCTGTTATCCGATACCGGTAAACTTGAATCAAGAAGAGATCGACATCACCAACCACGACTACACCAATGAACAGTGTCAGGTCATCCGACCAGGTATGATCTTATTAAAGGGATACCTGACACCCGAAGCACAAATCTCAATCATCCGACGATGCAACGAGCTAGGAACGGGTCAAGGTGGATTTTATACACCCGAATTCCCCGGTGGAGCGAAGATGAAGCTAAAAATGATGTGCTTGGGAAAGGACTGGAATCCTTATACCAAGACATACCAGGAGACACCAACACAAGACGGAGCGATGCCACCGACAATACCACCAGAGTTTCAGACACTCGTCACACAAGCAGTAGAACTTGCACGACAATGCGAACATGAACCGATCCCCGCACTTGAAGCGGACCTCTGTATCGTCAACTTCTACGAGAAAGAAGGATGACTTGGGTTACACCAAGACAAGGACGAGACAGCGGAATCTCTTGAACAAGGAGTGCCCGTAGTGTCTTGGTCCATTGGTGATGACGCTGTATTCCTGTATAGCGAGCAAAGCGTGTGGACCTCGCACAGAAACTGGTATTGAGATCCGGAGATGTCCTAATCATGGGTGGAAACTCTAGGATGCTGTATCACGGGATCAACAAGATCAAGTTGAATACGGAACCACCGGCAATAATCAATGCCACACACATGAAACTAGGACGCCTGAACCTTACCTTTAGGAAGTATTAAATTCATAGTATCATGTAATCTATTAGTAACGTGTATTAGAGACACGGTATGTATGATGGTTGGTTTATCAATAAAGAGCAGTGTTGATTTAATTCCACTTGTGTCCACCATCAATACTTATCCAATTGTGAATCCAATAGGTTGTGGACTCGGTACCGAAGGTAACCTGAGTATCCTCACCGAAGCACAAGCCGGCAGAAGCGGCATCATCTTAACGGGAACATTCCCAGTAAATGGCATTGATGCCAATGTGTTATTCGACTCCGGCGCCTCTCACACTTTTGTATCACCATCCTTTGTGAAGAGGTTGAAGCTAGATGCGGATGAGCTACCGAACTTCATGGTTACTCTCCCATCGAAGGAGCGAGTAAAGTGCACTAAATACTACCAGTCAGCCACCATCGAAATCAAAAACGAAGCGTTTCCCATTTCCTTCATCGAATTCAATGGATTGGGATTCGACTTAATCATTGGAATGAATTGGTTGGAGCGGCACAAGGGTAGAATCCTCTGCGCCGAGCATCGTTTGCTGCTCAAGAGTCCTTCTGAGGGTTACTGTATCTTACCGCCAGAGACCGAGAGAGCCTTCGACCACACTCATATCTGCTATGGCTATGTACCGGGAGCTCAGAAAGGGCCAAGAAGTGTACCTGTGTTATGTACAAGACCTGGAGAGAGATCCAGAGTTCAATGATGAAGTACCCATTGTATCCGAATATCCCGATGTATTCCCTAAGGAGCTACCCGGCATGCCACCACCGAGAGCAGTGGAATTTGAAATTGATCTATTGCCAGGTACCGGTCCCATTGCCAGGGCACCGTACCGCATGGCACCTGCAGAAATGACCGAACTAAAAGAGCAGTTAAGAGACCTTCTAGACAAAGGGTTTATACGCCCGAGCGTATCACCCTGGGGAGCACCGGTTCTCTTCGTGAAGAAGAAGGATGGTAGTCTCCGACTATGTATTGACTACCGCAAGCTGAATGCGGTCACAGTCAAAAATAAATACCCATTGCCACGCATCGACGACCTATTCGACCAGCTGAAAGGAGCATCGGTCTTCTCCAAGATTGATCTCCGTTCTGGGTATCATCAAATTGCAATCAAGGAACAAGACATTGAGAAAACGGCATTCCGTACCAGATATGGCCACTATGAATTCACAGTGATGCCATTCGGTTTGTCAAACGCACCAGCAAAATTTATGGACCTCATGAATCGACTATCCAGTGAGCAGTTGGACACTTCAGTGGTTGTCTTCATCGACGACATACTGGTATACTCCAAATCAGCAGAGGAACATGAAACTCACTTGAGGAAAGTGCTAGAGACACTGCGCGAGAACCAGCTGTATGCGAAGTTCTCCAAATGCGAGTTTTGGCTTGATCAGGTATCATTCCTTGGACATGTCATCTCGAGCGCAGGTATCTCGGTTGACCCTTCTAAGATAGAAGCTATACGATCATGGCCTAGACCTAAGACTGTTACCGACATTCGGAGCTTTCTTGGTCTAGCCGGTTACTACCGGAGAATTGTAAGGGACTTCTCGAAAGTCGCTAAGCCCATGACGACACTGATGAAGAAAGATGCACCGTTTGTATGGACACACGAGTGCGAACTATCATTTCAGAAACTGAAGGACTCATTGACCTCAGCGCCCGTTCTTACTCTTCCAGAGGGCACAGAGGGATTTGAGGTGTACTGTGATGCATCAGGCAAAGGAATGGGATGCGTACTCATGCAGCATGGCAAGGTAGTTGCTTATGCCTCCCGCCAGCTGAAAAAGCATGAGGAGAATTACCCGACTCACGACTTAGAGTTAGGAGCCATTGTCTTCGCCTTGAAGATATGGCGACACTATCTCTATGGGGTAAGCATCACCATCTACTTCGACCATAAGAGCTTACAGTATGTATTCACACAGAAAGAACTGAATTTGAGACAGAGAAGATGGATGGAATTTCTTTCAGATTATGACATCAACTTGCAGTATAAGGAAGGGAAGGCAAACATTGTAGCCGACGCCCTGAGCCGTCGAGCGCACTCGCTCCATTCGCTACTCGCTTCTTCTAGCTTGGTTGACGAGGTGCGAGACGCTCAGTTGAGCGACCCTTACCTAACCGAAATCAGACACAAGATCGAGAATGGTACATTTGAGAAGAAGTATGACTTCAAGCTACATGAAGATGGTTTGATTCGGTTGAATGGCAGGCTATGCGTCCCCCGAAGCAATGCTGAGCTAAGGGATCGCATCCTGCGAGAGTCACACTGTTCCACATTGTCAGTCCATCCGGGAGCCTCCAAGATGTACAAAGACATGAAGAGGTACTTCTGGTGGTCTGGAATGAAATCAGATGTGACGGAATTTGTATTGAGATGCTTAACATGCCAGAAGGTAAATTTGAACACGTAGACCGGGCGGAATGGTACAATCTATGCCAGTTCCGGAGTGGAAATTTCATGATATCTCCATGGATTTTGTTGTAGGACTCCCACCTGCCAGGGGAGGACTCAACATGATCTGGGTTGTAGTCGATCGCCTTACCAAGGTTGCCAGATTCATACCGATGAAGGACACCTGGAAGGTAGTAAAGCTAGCTGAGCTTTTCGATAAGGAGATTATCAGACACCACGGAGTCCCTAAGACTATAGTATCTGACCGCGACACCAGATTTCTTTCGAGATACTGGAGAGCTACAAGGGAAGCGTTGGGTACAGAATTGAAGTTGAGTACCGCCTTCCATCCTCAGACCGACGGTCAGACAGAAAGGACCATCCAGACACTGGAGGACATGCTTCGGGCATGTGCCTTGGACTTTCAGGGGAGTTGGTTAGATAAGCTTCATCTTATCGAGTTCTCGTATAATAATAGTTATCACGCCTCGATTAAGATGTCGCCTTTCCAAGCTCTATACGGTAGACCTTGCCGTACACCCTTGTGTTGGGATGAGTCAAGTGAAGCGGTCATAATAGGACCGGAGTATCTTGAGCAAGTGCAAGCTGAAGTGCAGCAGATTAGAGCTAACATGAAGGCAGCCCAAGATAGACAGAAATCCTATGCGGATGTGAGACGACGCGACCTTGAGTTCGCCGTGGGCGACCAAGTGTTCTTGCGAGTTTCACCTATGAAGGGTGTCTTCCGTTTTGGTCAGAAGGGCAAGCTAAGCCCAAAGTTTGTAGGGCCGTACACTATCACCGAAAGAGTTGGATCCGTAGCCTACAGGTTAGCACTACCTGAGGACTTGGGGCGTGTCCATGATGTATTTCATGTGTCACAACTCAAGAAGTATATTGCTGATCCTTCTCATGTGTTAGAGCCCGAGCACTTATCCATTGAGCCAAACATGAGATATGTTGAAACCCCAGTGAGAATCCTGATAGGAAGACCAGAGACACTCGCCATAAGTCTATACGAATGGTGAAGGTCCTATGGTCAAACCATATGTCGAAGAAGCGACATGGGAATTGGAAGATGCCATGAAGGCTAAGTACCCACAGCTGTTCATAGACTAGAGAGTCTAGTATTTAGCAATACGGGTACGGGTCGTACCCCTTTTAAGGGGGGTAGAGCCCTTTTGCTTTTGCATTGCTTCGGGGTAAGCATTGCTTAGTGTGTAGGTTGTAATAGATTTTGTATGGCACATGTAGTGTAAGTGAATTGGTATGTGTATGTATGTATGTGTAGTGTAATGTATTTGTGTAATGGTATTGCGAATGTAATGGTATTGTGATTGTGGAATGGTATGTATGAAATGTTGGATTGTGTATGTGGAATTGTGTATGATGCTTGAATGTGTATGCTTGCAATGTGGAAGGAAGTAAACACCTCATAGGTGGTAGTAAGACATTATGCAATTGGTTTGCCTAATGAGTAGAATTACTAAACCATTAACCTTGAGCAACTTTGAGGGCAAAGTTTCTTAAGGGGGGTAGATTGAAATACCCCGTAATTAAAAATAGTGATTAATTAGGCTAATGAATAATTTAGAGCTTAATTAAGTATAAATAATCGAGGGAACAAATCCCGAAGAAAACGGATCCTTAAAATGGATTAAAATCACTAACGAACCTTAAAGCGCGTTTTTCGAGGTAACCGGGAAGTGTCGGGAAAACGTGTCTTTAAGCGGTCATAGACTTGTAATAATTTTGGTCAACTAAATAATCATTAATAAATATTAGTGAGCTTTAGAACCAATAAAATCAATAAAACGAGAGATTAGTAAAAACTGTCAAAAACGGGAAGTTGTGGGGTAGAAATATAAATAACACAAACTTATGTGTCCAACTTGTAAATAAAAATTTTACAAACCCTCATGGGTGTGGGTGTGTCCGATTTACCACCTCTCACACACACTCTCCACTCTCTTTTATCACAAAAGACAAAGCTTTTAAAAAGCAAAAAGTAACATTAATACCTCACCCTCTCTCTCCTATCTCTACCCATTCTCTTCTCTCACGTAGACCCTCATCCCCACTCTCTGATTTCTTTCTTTCTTCCTCGCAAACCGATGCCATGGACTTGAAGCAACAACACAAAACCTCTCTTCTTTCCCCTTGTAACCTCCTTAAACTTCCTCCAAAAATTGTAAAAATTACACCATTGTCATCCTCTCCTCAAGAGCAACATTTCCCCTTTTCAAAAAAAAAGGAGAACTTTCGTTTTTATGGGTATGTCCCATTTGGAGCTTCAACACCACCATTAGAAGGCCCTCCTTCTCCTTGTTCTTTGAGGTAAAAATCTTCTTGAAACTCCACCTTTTCCTAGCCTTTGTGGGCAAAACGAAAATTTGACTAAACACTTGTTTGGTCCCTTGTTTCTAGCCGATTTTGGCTTTGTTGGAGGAGAGGAAATATTGTTCTTGAGCTAACCCAACAGCTCCTACACCCTTGGAAGGTAAAAAATTCTAAACCCTAAAACCTATTTTAAACTTAATAATAGTTAGGGTTAGTTTTTAGTGTATTGAAATGTGTATGTATATGGGTTGTAGAGTAGAGAATTTGTGGTTGTTAACCGGTGGAGAAAGAGAGGAAGGAAGAAGCAAGAAGAGGAAGAAACTAGAAGAAGAAAACAAGGTAATTAAGCTCATCCTTGTATAGCTTGTGAATGAGTATGTAACATTTTTAGAAGTAAAAATGTATTGTAAAAATGGTATTGTGTAGTAGTGTAGTGGATAAGAGAATACAAATGTTTTGAAACCTTAAAAGACATGTAAAACTGATTTAAACCTAGTTGGGAATAAGAGGTTATGTGCAGGAATTTTTATGAGTGTTTAGTAGTTGACATTGGTGTATGAGAGCTTGGATATATTGCTGTTTTGAAACAGGTGAAATGGTAACAAAATGTGAATACATGATGTGGTGAGAATGTAAGATTTTAGGGGAGGTTATGTCAAAATTTATCTAGAATTAGAACACTTAAGAAAACTAGAAACTAGGTGAATAATGTATGTTGTAACAGATTTTGATTAGGATAGGTAGAGGGTAAGTTGAGAGAGATAGATAATGCAATCGATACATTAGAGGTGCTAGAATGTCAATAGAAGAGGGAGATGTAGAAGAGGAGTGTAAGTGTTAAAATCTGTAGCAATTGCAACTAGAGAAGAAACTAGTGTAGTGTGTGAAAAGAAACTTGGAAAATTATGTGAGTGAATTAGTATAGAATTGTGTAAGGAGTTAAGGAGTGAACTAGGGTGTATTAAGAGGTTTAATTAGTGTTAAAACATGGGGATTAAGTGTAGGAACAATGGGGAAGTAATGGGTAAAAGAGAGGACTGAAAACAGAAATAAAAATGCAAATACTGGGCCGGACCGAACTTGCGACCGGACTTGCAAGTCGGTCGAGCCCAGATTTACAAAGACGGAAAGCTTCTGGAATCGACCGGACTTGCGACCGGACTTGCAAGTTCGGTCGGACTGAAAATTCTCCCGTCTGTAACCTACTGGAATGGACCGACCTTGCGACCGGACTTGCAAGGTCGGTCGACTCAAAAATTTTCCGTCAGTAAGCTACTGGAATGGACCGACCTTGCGACCGGACTTGCAAGGTCGGTCGGGCTAAAATTCGCCTGTAACGAAACTTACTGGAATGGACCGACCTTGGGACCGGACATGCAAGGTCGGTCGACTCCAGAATTTCGAAACCAAAACTTACTGGAATGGACCGAACTTGCGACCGGACTTGCAAGTTCGGTCGGCCAGAAAATTCGGTAATGTGAGCTACTGGAATGGACCGGACTTGCAAGGTCGGTCGCAAGTCCGGTCCGGTCAAAAAAAAAATTATTTAAATTAAATAATATATATATATATATATGTATATACCTACATATATATATATATATGTACATGTATGTAAGCATGCCAATGTTAAGTAAGAAAGTGAAACTTAAGTAATGAAAAATAAGTAAGTAAAGTGTAAGTAAGATATAAGGACATAGTAAGTAGGAGTTAAGTTGATGATAGGTTATTAATCATTCAATTGTATGTATATAATAGGACTTGATTTGTGACACCGAAGGACGTTTGGAAACACGTACAACGGTGAACGGTATGGATTCCTCATGCCCCGTATGCTATCTTGGTTACTCTGATTTGTGTGTTGTGTGCTAATTGATCACCAAATAAGATAAATGCACGAATCGGAGTTAATATGCATACTTGTGAATATGTAGTGTTGTATATTGTTGTATTTCTTAAATTTAGTTTGTATAATTCATGAAATGTTGGATGATATGAATGTGTGTATGTATGATATATGTACTGTGACCGTTTATTATGTGTTTGGACTTCTAACTTATTCCTAACAAGCTAACCAATCTAACTTAAATTGGTAATTAAATTGGAATGAGTAGAAGTCCGATATAGTTTCGGCCACGCGTGAGGATGCGGAGTCACGAGAGGTTGGCTCCAATTCCTGACTCTTAAACTGGTCCGCGGCCCAAATCCCTTAAGTGGGTAGCATCCCGGATTGGTGAGTCAAGTAAATCCCGGAGGTGGGACGGCGTAGTCCCCAGGGCCGGAGGTCCCGACGACTTAACTTGAGTATAAGTAAGTAAGTAAGAATGAGTAAGTAAGTAAATGAAAGTAAGTAAGTGTAAGTAAGAAAAGTAAGTAATGAGTAAAAGAGTAAAAGCATTCCGATTAACCCGGATGCATAATTTGGCTAACCTTGTGAAGGTAAGTATTGTGAGCATTATTGTATTGTTGCCTTGGAATGAATAATGTATTGTGAATGAATGTATGTTGTATGTAAAGCATGTATGTATGAAAAAATGAACTGCATGTTTAGTGGACGTCAAATAGTCGGCGTGCCCTAGCTAGCACGCGGTATATGCGGAGTTTATACGCAGCGTTTGCTGAGCCCCTTGGGGCACCATTTTTACTACACGCAGGTACTCGTGAAGGATGAAGATGGAGGACTTAGCTTATTTCTTTATCTTCTTTTGGATTGTAATTGATGAATTGTGATGGTGTACTAGTAGTACATGGCTGTAGTTTTGAATAGCCGGTGTACCATGGGGTACACCTTTTTGGATTTTGATAGAATGGGAATTGGTATAGATGAGTAGCCTTAGAAACTCATTCTTTTGGAACTTAGAAATGATGTAATTGAATATACTTAAATACTCGGTGATCCAGGATGTAAGTATTTGGCATATGATATTTTGGTAAGTAATTTAGTAGCTCGGTATATTATGTTCATCAGACCGTGACTGTAAGTAAGGTAAGCCTAGCTAGCCGTATGGGCGGTTAGCGGCGTTGTACCACCCGCCGTAGTAAGTAGTAATATTTCCGCTGCGAACTCGTAGGATTAACAGGACGATTAGATGGTAAGCATGGGATTAACGGTTGGGGTGTTACAATACAACATTACATTCGGAAAGACTAACCTTAGGAAAATAAATACTAAGGTGAGATGTATAATATATGATCAAAATTATACACGCAATATAGTGACAAACTATATCATATACAATGTATATTAAATTACATGCGATAACGAATGCTGAGTTAAGTATACTAATATACCACGACGTAAACGTGCATGTAATATAATGTTAACTAATCCCGAGTTAAACCGAAAACCCGACAAACGTTGTTAGTAAATGACGAGGAATGAACCGGGAGGGATTAGCGATAGTACGGGGTACCGTAGAGTAATGTTGTTATACGGGATACTAACCTGTAGTGTTATATGTATTATTAGACTGTTAGAGACGACGCAAGGAGCATCAGACCTAGCTGATTCATTGTAACGCCCCTACTTATCATAAATGCAGCGGAAATAAAATACTAAGGCGATTACAGATCATCGGGTTCCAAACACCCGGCACCAAACCTCACCAATTACAACTTATGATATTACAAATGCTACGGTCTGAACTCGAGAAAACAAACTAGTGCAAGATATAAAAACTCTCCACAATTCCTAATTCCCATCCCAATCACTCATACTCTTCGTGGCCACCTGTATAACAGTCCGTACCTGCAAGATGAAACCAAGCAGCCCACCCCGGAGGGGTGAGTCAGTTCCCTGGAATGGAACTGGTACAACTCTCTAAAACAAAAGTTTAAAACATAACTCTTGAAACAAACAATAACTTGAAGTCAAATGCTTAAAACAAAAGCAGAAGAACAAGGCACATCCAAATCACCAAGTCAAAGGTATCAAGTCAAGGACAAGGATAAATAACAAGTAAGTAAAGTGAGCCAACATAAAATAAACCACGCCAGAAGTTAGTGAACATCCATTGCTTAAGTTAGATTCTGTTCCAATTAGGATTAGAAAGACCCAAGTAGTCACAAGGACTAGGAATGGAAGAAGAGATCCAAGTACCATAACTCAAGAGTGGAATAAAACCAATTGGGAGAGATGGCCCCCACCACCAGTCAATTGTCACAAGGACGAGGTAAACAGACCTCCGCTGTCAGTTGTCCATATGGACGAGGTATAGCAGACCTCCGCTGCCACCGACCCGTTCTCGGTCATCGGTGTAAAGTGTGTGCACCACTTAATACAAAGAATCCATACTCAATACCAAGATTGACATTTTCCCATATTCCCACTAGATTATTAACTGCACAAGTGCAATACCAAAACACTCAGTCCTACAGAGTGCAGAGGCGTAAACCCTCAACAGTTAATATCTAATGAGACAACCAGAAAGGAGGAACCAATAATCATGAAAGTTGTACATTCAAGGCTCAGTCAGTCACAACAGGCTGAGTTAGTCACACAAACAATTTCCTTTTGAAATCCATTCAAGATCAGTTGACGTTTTCCCAAAACACTCCATAAAGTCCATTAGCAAAAATATCTGAGTACGAGAAATCGTACAAAACATTCCATAAAGTCCAAAACACAACAAGCTGAGTACGAGAAATCGTACCTGGTAATCGCTGTAGCAGTTCTAGTCGACTTGTGCAAATAATCAACAATACTCTGAGGAATATTAAAGGTAGTCTAACATCAATAACTTGTAACCTAAGTTAAACTTAAATAAATTCCTCACTCTTATTTCTAAGTCTCAATTGTCTTTTAAGCCCTCGCTTAAATGTTATGTATAACCTTTGATTTATATTAGAATGTTGTATAACCCAAGGTTGTAAGACTAGGGAATGTATGTTATTAACACTTGTTAATTGTTACACTCTTATCCACTTTATTCATACTTAACCCTAATTCTCAATTCAAGACTCTTGAGACCCTTATATTATAAGTGCATATTATATTATTCATCTAATCTTAGAATCTCATAATAATTCTTAAGCTTAATACTTTTATTCTTAATTTAGAATAAATATCGGGTTATGACCTATGATAGGTTTATCTTAGAATATTATACTATTATTTCACAATGTAATGATTATGTATTTTATCAGTATTACCAAATAATCCATTATGATTAAGTTTTCCCCTCAACTTAATTAAGATCTACATCCTGTATATTGGAAACATGGTGTTATAGATGCATTTATGATAACCTAATTGAGTTACTACACTCATTTATCATATGTTAGTTTAGGATGACTTTTATTACAACCATCTAATAATCTTATCATAAGATGTTAAATTGCTTCTCATCTTGAATAACTATATTATAGTTAACTTAGATTTATCGAACTCTTACATTTAGTATTCCCAAGGTATATTATTTACTTTATCATTAACTATATAATAAGGCACTTTAAGATAACCTTTTATTTATCCTTGCTTACATTTAATTTCCCAAATGTTTTATTTTTACACACATTCCCGCTATAGACTATGTATAATCCTTTTATACTAAATTTTAATAACTTACGTCTTAAATACATTTTTCATATTGTTTACAAAACCTAAGTTTCAAAGGAATAACTTAATAAATTAATCTCCTTTATTATGTTTTAGGATGAACATTATATCTTAACATAAGGTAGAATTTATCTAAGAATTAAACTCTCATTCACAAGTGAAATTGTCAATTACTTAATAAGATAATATGTTCTGAAAAATCCTCATACCTTATACTCAAATGACACATTAATATTTTGTGTCGTAAAGTAGGTCAATATATATCTTATGTAACTTAGTTTATCTAATAAAAGGTTCAAAGGTTTTAAGTATCAAACCTATTTATAAACCTTTCTATAAATTCTAACTACTAAATACCTCACTTAATTGTAGACTCACATCCTAAGTATTGGTAATTAATGTTATAAATGTATTTCATATGGCTTATCTAATGCCAAGAAACTTAAGGATTATTATTTAGATAAATTTCCAAATCATAGTTTAATGTAGTTTTTATCATAATCCTTTTAATGATTTTATCTTAAAACATTAAGTTATATTTCAATACCTTAAATGTTAAGAAATGATTAAATCTAGACTTACTAATCCACCTCACATTCATATGTAAAAGTATTTTATTTACTTTATTATTGTTTATATATTAAGAACATTTAGATGTAAAAGTATTACATTTATTTATCATTAATTATAGAATAAGATCTATTTGTGTAACATTTTATGTAATCTAATCACAATTTTTCCTAAGTTTTAACTTATTAATTACTTAACCCAATTATAGACTTACAGTATGGTCGTTGACTAATACTATACATGTATTTTAATATGGTTTATATAAATCTTAGAAATTCAAAGATAACTCCTTAAGTTTAATAATCATAATTTAATACCGCCTCATATAATATTCTTTTATTAGTATTATGTAGAGGTTTAGTTTATCTTAGTAATTCCTTCATATTATATTTTCTACAAGACATTTTATTTCTTTTATTTATGTAGTTTTTTTATGTGTATATATATATTAGGATTTATTCAAGACATTCCTTGTGTAGTTTTATTGCACTTAATTATTTATACTAACTTTTACACATGCTACATCCAATATATGGTTTATAAAATAAAGTATTTTCATTAGTTTCAATTAAGTTATTAACTATCATATTATATAATTAATATAAATGTCGATTAATTTAGTTCCTTGATTTAACCTAAGTTACTATTTTATTTCGTTTATATATACGTACATCTATATATATATTTACTTCACTTAAAAGTTTGTACCCAAAAATATTATTAACATTCTGTATTAAATGTTATTTTAGTCTTATTATATTTTCCCCAACCTATAAAGTTCATTAATCAACTATACCTTAATTTTTGGTTACATTAAAAACCTATATATTAAGATAACTTGTGAAAAACCTTAGCATTACAATTTTTAAACCTATTTCCCCTTGTCCAAAAATTCCCAAATTAAGTATATAGTAACTATAACATTTTAGACATATTATAAAATTTTTATTTCATAAAATATCTTTTTAAATTATCCAAATAATTCCATAATACTCGTAACTTGAAAAAATCATAACTTATGTTTAAAAACTCAAAACCCATATTAATTTACATAAAAAAAAACTAGATTTTATAAGGAATCAATGGTTAAAATTTCAAGTCAAAATACATTTGGGAAGATATTTAAATTAATTCAACAAGTTAGGGTTTAATTCTGGAAATATTATAATTCATAACCAACTTAAACTCCCCAGATCTAATCTCGGCCGTCCGTTTCTAAAACCTACGATCGGACGGCTGAAAATCCTCGAGTTCATCAGCGAACCCCAAACAGATGTCGAGTACTAAATCTCTGTTTTCTCTCAACTCACAGAACCAAATTCGATGATTTTTGTCTCGTTGGATTCGAAATTCCAAGGCGCTTCTAATGGTACCAACTATACGAGCTATGATACAGTATAGTGTGAATACGATTCTGGGTATCGAAGTTAGGGTTTATGATTAGTTTCGGTTTCGATTTGCCAAAATTCCCTCAATTCATTGCTTAATTAGTTAAATTGATAGAGGGTTATGAACGGGAATGCAAAAACGAAGAGCATAGATGGTGGAATTTGGTCTGAAACTCACCGGAGATGCGCCGGTTATGAAATCGAAATCAATTTCTGGAAAGGTCAATATTTTATGTGCAGTTCGAGTAGCCTACTTCACGGGTCAACTCGTGCTAACTGAGATTGATTCAATCCATGAAACCTACGTCATTTTAAAGTAGACATGTAACTCTAGATGTTAGTGGAAGAATCATTGAATTTGATAAACTAGGGAGAAAGTTACAGATCTCACAAGATCTGTGTTTACCTAGTTGGTTTCGGAGTAAACTGGGCAGAAATACCACCGTGATCGAGTAGGCAACTTTAGACAGCTTTATCTCGCGACCCAGTGCGAATCAGCCTTGGCCATTAACATGAAAGTTATAGAGGGATTAAAGATCTTGAAAACAAGCTAAAGAACACGAAATTTGGATGAGAAATGAAGAAGTTATGGCGTGACGAAGTTTACCCGATTTCAGAAAAAACTGGAATTCTGGGTTACGAACTCGCGAGGAGGCAACTTTGGATCAACTTTCTGATCATTGTAGAAGGAGTTAGATGGTGTGTGAGTAATGGTTGGAAAGAGGAAAGATAGGAGAATCGAATGAAACAAACGGCATACGAAATGGTGGAGTAGGGAAAAAGATATAGGTGTCTAAAGATCGCCTGTTGACATGCCAAAACCGCTGGAAACTCAACCGATTGAGTGACTCGGTGCTGACTGGGCGCGACACGTGTCCTGGACACGTCAGCATCCTTCAAAATTTTGGCCCTAAACTTCAATTTATCATAACTTTGGCTAGGATGATCCGTTTTTAACGTTCTTTTTATCGATCTTCATGGTTTTTCATAACCTATTTATTGGTATAGGTTTCATGGCCTGGTTTGACCATTCTCAAAAAGTCAACTCTAGCAAGGCTTAATAAGCTTTAAGATTTCTAGAATTTTATATTGACTTTTATGTTTCAAAACAATGTTCCAACACTTCCTAAAATCTTTATAATATTTGGAGTGTTTAGAAATTTTCCCAAGATTTATTGACTTATAAATCTTATTATTAAATTCATAATACTATATAATAATGTATAATAATTAGGGTTAAATAGGAGAAAACCCCTAAATAAATTTCACAATTCCATATAATAATTTAATATTCATAATTCCATACCATAATTTAATATTAATAGTATTATTTATGGTTTAATAAAAGAAATCCCCTAAATTAATTTAAATTAATTTAGGGGTATTTCATTCATACTCCACCGTTCTAAAATCAGGGTGAACGGTATGTTGTTATGTGTCTCTGATTGTCTTTGAGGACTTCCTCAGTTCAGACTTATCTGTGATAAGATTGTTTGTCTGAATGTGTGAATTAATATGCATGAACTATATATTTAAGTTGCTTATTATTTACTGTTTTTACGATAACAGTATTGGTTCGTATATATGAACCTATATATAAAACGAACTAGCGACTATGGTGCTATCTTATATGTGTAATATAAGAAACGTCGGAAAAACGTTGTAGCACTAGGATAATAAGATATGTATATTATCCAAGACTTAATTACGGAGCATTGGCCTTTTCTAAACGCCGCTCTTGTATCTAACACTAGATCCCAAGTTTACATACTCTGGATTGGACTAATGACCTTAGTCTGCTTTGTTAGAAAAATTGGTAATGTGATGCGATGCGATGGTATAGATGTAACAAAGCCAAGAGGATGTGGCTCTTGGTGCGCACTATGATCACAAAAAACGATACCAGGATGTCCGCGTACGGGTCCGTAAGTATCAAGAAATTTCCCGCCAACTAGAATGGTTCGTTGGTCGGAGACTCTACCGCTAGAGCGGCTACTGCCGTGGGTGACCCGCCATAATATATGGGTAATTTAGAGACACATCATTTTAACGAGATGTTGTCACCAAGTATAACTGAACAATTATAACAGCTTGTTAGCTCGTATACTGGCGAACAATATTGGACTCTTATGCCAAGGACGGGAATTAATACTCGTTTATTATTCTCGTTGTTTCGCCTTGTTGTTCATTGGTTATGTTGTGTGGTTTTATGTTGCGTGGAATATATTATGTGTGTTAATGGTTGTGTTTTACTGTATGGTTATTACTGTTAATTGTTTTACAGTTTAAATATTAAAACGGTATTGCATGTAACGAATCCCATGCTCTCGACCAAATAATTGAGGGGTCTGAGGAGGCATTACGGGGCATGTGATAACATACTCAGTAGGGGCTGATTCCATACCACAACCATGTTTATTTTCAGGAGACTAGCTGTTTGTCGACGCGGGGCGCGACACTTGTGGTAGACTTTGGTACGATTGATACAGTGGTTGTTTCGGACTCGGGCATGGTAAACCGAGGTGTATTTTCATTTAGAAGATCACATGTACGGATTTATGTGTAAGACGGTATTATGTTGTATTTTCTTTTGGTATTATCTAGACTACTATCAATCTCTTGTGATCACTGCGGGAATACGTTTCGTATGTTGATTATCAGTTAACGCGTTGTCACTCGTATGGGCGAGTGGTAATGGTAACACCATTAGAACGACAATTTGTTATTTACCGCTGCGATTTAGTTATTAAGTACGACGTTTATTACGACAATTAGGAGCCGAAGTAGTAGGGGTGTTACAATTTGTTCAGCTTTCAAATTACTATTATCATATTACTTATTAAATTCACCTTTCAAATTATTTTACAACACCGATTATTTCTTCCTTCTCTAAATCAATTGCATTGATTAATTAGTTATTATAATTCCTTACTTTTTTTTAATTATTTCCTCTTTATAATCACGTACTGTCTCACGATCATCTTCACATTCACCGTATTGTTATTACGCTTCTCTCTCTCCTTAAACTCTCAAAACCATCGCTCTTTCGATTCTGCTACTGTCACACTGCTTCTCTGGTGCCGGATTAGGTAGAAGGGTAATGGTAATGGTCTGGTAAGGTTCTACAATTACTTCAATGGTGTTTTGGTAGTCTCTGATTGAATCTTTGTTCACAATTCTACACCCCCAAGTTCCCTGACGGGCGCTTCTAGTGATCTAGCTGGGTGATCGTCATAGTGGTGAGCGTATCCAGGTAAATGTTGTGCTTATCATCTTCAATCTCGTGTGTTTTGCAAAATATTAGTGGATTGGATTTAACGTTGTTTTGGTGTTGCTGGAATTTGGGAACTATTTTCCCCCGTGTGTTCTGAATGCAACGATTTCGCAATTGGTGTGAATATATGTTTTTGGGAGACTTTCACTAGATTAATTGTAACACCCCATCTCAATCCAAATGTGGTTTCGCAACTTAACAACATATATATAAATGTCACAGCGGAATTCAATACACTCCAGGACCTTGCCACGGTCTGATTGACAGAATATACCGAACATTAGTACATACCAACCTTAACCAAATACATATCCTTCTTACAATCCCCTCACATCCTATACATCTTACTAACTCAAATTGCCATACGAGTGTACATGCACAACTCGTAGGCCACACTTAACCCGTAACGCTTGTACCCCATCTTACTCTTGCGACGGCCGCCTCCTGACGTTCACCTGCGTAGTAAAAACAGCCCCCAAAGGGGGTCAGCACGAATGCTGGTACGATCCTCTCATGGCCCCCAAGCTAACGTGGCTACGACGACTAATTGTCGATATCATGGAGGTTGATTAGATGCACAATATAATAGAAGGTGCAATAAACAACAAACCAATTATGAACAATCAAGGTTCAAACACCATGAACGACTTAAATGCGTTCCCTTAATTAGAGGGTTAATTATTTAACACCTTAGGTTATGTTTCCTCTTAATCTTAGTCCATCCTTATCTTACCTCAATCTTAGTCTTATCTTAGTCTTAGAAATAATCATCCTTTAAAAAGGAATGGATGTAGCTTATCTCAGTCTTATAATACAAACCATCCTTTAAAAAGGAATAGTTGCAACTTATCTCAAACCTTATCTTAATCTTAGAATACAAACCACTCTTTAAATAGAAATGATTGTATCTATCTCAATGTTTATTTTTGTCGGGTCAAAAGCGACCCTAGCCAATGAGCTATTAACTCCACTGGTTGCATAAACAACTTATCTTATAATTTAGGATTTAGGTGATCCTACCGCACCATCTTAATGCCTCCTACCTTGGACTGTATGTCCAATGTAGCTGAGCCGGCAACCGACCCTAGGCAACAAGTCCGAAGACAAGTCCTTAAGCGAAAGTCGGATCGGCTATAGATACCGACCCCCTTTTTCCTTAGCATGCATGACCGGAGTCAGTCCCGGGTTCCTCACTCCCCCCTTAAATTCTAGTTAGTAGAAGTCTCAAGACAATGTTTGTTGGTTAAACCTCTTTCGGTTATTTACAAACTAATATTAGGGAGCGTTCCTTAGTCTCACTCAATTCCTTACTAAACGTTGGTTAGTAAGTTCTCACGGTAAGTTGTGTTAGTTTCCAAACACCACACAACAATGCAATAAACATAATGTTCCGGTTGCATGCTTTATCTTGTTTAGTCGGCACACATAAACAAATAGCACACAAGCCGAGGGACACCTCGTTAGCAAGCAGGTCACAAGAAGAACTGTACCGTTCACCGTTGGTCGTTCGGTTGCTTACTCTCCTCTGGAGTCCAAATTCTCAAACCCTAAAACATTCATTCAATTTTAGGTTGTTAATTACTTTTCCAATAAAGCTAACTTACTTAACTCACTTGGTCACTAATGATCCCCATCTAACACCACTTAAGTTCTTATAAACTTAATCTTAAGTGAATCACTTCTCCTAATACCTTATACTTGTTCACCCACTTAATTATCATTGTTACTCACCAAACATGTCTTAAACAACCTTATATTATCATTACATATCAATCCCCATTTAGCACCTCTTAAATTCTTATAAACTTAATCTTGAACACTTAAAATCATTTACTTACCCTAATCTCTCAAGTCATTATATGCTTATCTTTCTAATCATCATCACTCCCTAATGTTGGACCACTAAGTCATTGTAATTTAAACTTAATCATATAAGTTAATCACTTCTCATTACACCTCATACTTGTTTACACCTCTTAAGGCCTTTACATGTCACCAAACAAGGCCTAAACATCATCTAAAACCATTACCATTCAATCCCCCATCATTAGAAGCCAAAACAAATGTTTTTTTCTTTTTCTCTGCACTGGACCGCCCCTCTGGGGCGGTCCCTACCATCAGCTAATTTCCTGCGCAATTTGCCTGGACCTCCCCACAGGGGCGGTCCACAGTAGAACCTATTTTCCAAAGTGCTTTTCTCCTCATTTTGAACTCCAAATTCACCCCAATCTTTTCCCACTCACTTCACAATCTTTCCACATGTTTCCTACATGTTTAAACACCTTAAAACATGCACTAAACCTTCCTCAAAAATCACCAAACTTGACACTCAATTTCTTACAAAATTCTTGCACTTAACACTTGATTCCTTACACTTCCCTCTTGTGACTTTGCCTAAGACCTCAACTAATTATTATGTTTCTTCACAACCATCTTAACTACTCTTCAAGCATCATTTTGCACACCCATTTGCTTTACTCAAACTTCTCAAAGCTATATATAATCTAGCACATGCTTACATCCTTACAAGTCATTATACCTTATTTTTCCTTCAAACCTTGTACAAGTTTCCTAGCTTCCTTAACCATGGTTTTGGTGCATAAAACTCACCATTATAACCCCTAGTCCCTCTTAGACATCCCTAGGTCTTCCTAGTACTCAAGGACTCCATAGTTTATCCATTTTCACCAAAACAACCCTTAGTGATCACTAGAACATTCCTTAGTCATAAAATCTCCTTAGAACACCTTAAACACTTAGTTTCCTCTCCAAATTTTGACATGGCTTCCTTAGTATATTTCTATACCCAACATTTAGTTTTTCACCCTTAATACAATCATGAACACTCAAATCCTTAGTACACAATCTTAAACCCTCCTTACCTCTAATTCCTCCTAGACGACTCCCGGTCATTGTAATCCTCAAGAACACCGTTGTTAACTTATTTTCATTCAAATTTTGCCATAGCTCCTCTAGTATATTATCATGCCCATATGCATGGTTTTTCTCATTCAATCATCTCACACACATCAATCCTTTTTCTCATCATAATTCTCACCCAAATCAACTCATTCATAATAAACTCAATATAGTGCAATAATCTTAAATTGCATAGCACTAAGGCTCTTAAATGACATGGCTCTTAGGCCCTTAAATGACATGGCTCTTAGGCCCTTAAATGAAATAAATTTAAACACTGAATTTACCACATGTAATAGCTTTCAACCTGCAATTACACCCATCAATCTCATAGTAGTTATAATGCTCTTAAAATCCACCTTAAACTTATCTTACTAACTCATTCCCATTGGCTCCTTAATCCCAAGTTCATAAGCTTGTTTAAATTCTTTTTCCTAGGTTATATAACCCATTACATAATGTAAGCTTTAAGCTACATTAGTACTTATCTAAATACCACCCCTTAAAACTTAAACCACCATTAGGTAAGCATTTTACCTTATTTTTCCAAGCTTATCTTTACTTCCTCCTTAGACCTTCTTCTTGAATGAATCTCGGCCACTCATTAAATTTCCTTTACCAATGTTCTAATCAATATTCAATGACTCACATGAGTGCTAAACAATACACTAACCTTAAGGAATGAAAACCTAGGTTAAAAATGTGTTTTAAGGTCTTATAATGAATATTTTACCTTGAAGTCTTAAGGTAGGCTTGGATATGAATCAAGAAGGACCTCCTCTAGCCCTTGGAGAATAGAATCAAGCTAGAACAATGGATAAAAATGAAGCCCGATGAGTAGTAATTTTCGGTAATGTGGAGAAATGGTGGAAACCTAACGTTTCTTACATATTCTTTACCTTAAGAGAATGAAGAAGCTAATGCACCCTCCAAGCTTATTTTTCCCCCTTCAATGGAGATTTCCCATGGCTCCAAAATGAGGCTTTTCAAATTTTGAAAAGATAGGAAGCAAGGCCTTGGTCTAACTAAGAGAAATCTATGCTTAGTTTTTGATTTGGAGCTAAAATGAGCAAGTTATGGACAAAGCAAGGTGGAGCAAGTATGGAGCTGGTTGGGAACGGTTTAGAACAGAGAAGAAGAAGAGGAACTCGTTGGTGAAGAAGAGAAATGAAGAAGAGAGGAGAGAGGTAGGCTAATAAAGGATATTTTGCTTTATAAAAGCAAATAGTAACTTTCTTTACTTTATCTCTTCTTATTTTCTTATTTGATGAAGTCTATGGTGACTCATCCCCTTAAAACCGTCCCCCCCCCCTTACTAATTAACATACATAAGGCCTTGTTTGGCCATTTAACTAATTAAGGTTGACTTAAGTCAAAACTAGCACTATTTGAGCACTATTCACTAATTAGTGCACATATTCGTGAAATTTTTAGTTTCCCATTGATTTAGGCTTCCTAATGTGATACTAATTAGTACACATTTTGATTAAGGTGTAATCATGGGCATTTAGCCACTCAAAACTCATTTCTATGACAATTTCTCAAAAAGGTGCTTTAAGGAGTCTTAAAGCACATTTTGTGTTTAAGCTTGTTTTTGAGCTTGGTTTTCTTTGGTAATTGATTTAAAATGTCCATTAGTACATTACTAAAGTCTTATAATGGTATTTGGGTGCTAATCAAAGTCACTCCAAGCTTAGAGCACGTTTTTGCCCAAATTGCCCTTAAGGCATTTTCTTGTGTTTTCCTTGGTTTAAATTGTCTACCAATCTTTTTAAGGCATATCTTGGCCTTACTACATCATAATTTGATGTTTACTTAGCATACTTAGGTTCGGGGTATTTCATTAATTATTGGCTTGATGGTACCTTATGGTACTCCGTGTATATTGTTGGTACCTTTATGGTGCTCCGTGAAATTATTGGTACTTTGTACCCCGTGAATATTTATACAATTTTGCCTGCAGACATTACTTGCAGTTAAGCTCTATTGATCTACTCCTTTAGGTCATAAGCTACCTTCTAGGGGGTGTGCACGTACACTTAAGAATTTAGAGTGAGGTGGGATATTATTGTTGCGACCCCAATCTGGGTGTCGTCCGCGTATACTGATAATTGGATTCTTTGAAAGTTCTCCCCCGAAATGCTTTTATGTGATGGTTTGGAAATAGTTCGATTGAATAACATTATTGTGTGAATTATTATTTTGCAAATGTAAAATGAGGTTCAAAATGTATTTTACAAGTTGAGGCAATGTTTGCTCAGTTTTACTGATTTGCACGGCCCTTTCGCGTTTTTTGTATGTTGTTTTCTGGTCGCAGGTATCGAAGGCTGAATTGGGGATGAGGAATGCGCTATCATCTAGCTTAGGAAGCACGATTTAATTTCTGGGTTGTTAAGATGAGTTTTAGAACATTTCAATTTGAGTTATGGTATTTGGCAAATGTTTTTGGAATTGTTAGTGGATTGATTTAAGCTTGAGCACTCATTGGTTATTGAGTGTGGCGGTAACGCCCTGGTAGTTTGCATTTCTGCTGCTGTTGATTCAAACATTTGTTCAATATGTTTAAGAGGCTGTTTTGGATAATTATGATTTATGTTGAAGTTTTCGTGTGGTGATTAAATGATCTTTTCGCAGTATTTATCAGTATCTAAAGTGATATAAGCTCACTGGAATATGTCTCTTTCAATTGACAATGTATTCATGGTTATTTTGGTGATGTTCTGACTTTGTTTTCGCATTTAAAATTGCACTTCTGGACCTGTCCGAACGTCCGTCCGGACATCCATGTTCGGACAGGCCCCGAGAGTTTTATTTGATTTTGTAGGAATTGGTGTGTCCGAACATCAAAGTTCGGACAGCATGCAAGGACGATTCCAACTTGCAAGTTTCGACTTATGTCCGAACTTACAAGTTCGGACCAATATTCGGACCACGTAAGGAATTCTTTTCGGACTTTTGAAACTCGACTTGTGTCCAAACTTCAATGTCCGAACACAAGTTCGGATGCCTTTGTTTTCCGGTTTTTCAATTCTCGACTTGTGTCCGAACATCAATGTCCGGACACAAGTTCGGACATTTGGATTTTCTCAACGTTTTTCTTCTCGGCTAATTTGCACTTTTAGGACTCGTTTTGGGTCCATTTTCAGAGCCGTTTTCACCGTTAGATTCATAATTTCATAAGCTATTGTTTAAGGCAAAATCCAGGGTGTTACACTCTACTCTGCCGAGCTCACTGCACATAAAAGTGAAATGCTACACTCATCACTCATCTTATCCCTTGTTTGTGACACAACAAAAAAAAGGCTTCTCCCCACACGTACAAACAATAGGGAAAAGAACCTATACTCTCACTCTCTCTCTTTCTTTTCTATATTCGAAAAAAACAAAGAAAAAAACACCCCACACACACATGCCCGGAAGAAGGAAAGGTGTGAAGGAAAACAAGGGCATGTTGCAGTCGTCCCGTACTTCTTCCAGCCCACTCAATGACATCAGCGCTGACATCAGCAAATTTGGCTTTATTATAATTTTATTTATTTATTTTCTTTCTCTGTTTCTTGTTAAATAAATTAGTAATTTAAATGCTTGTTTTAACGAGTGTTTATTTTGTAGCGGAATTATAATATGTTACTATTATATGTTTATATATATTATATAATTATGATTTATGGAAGATTATTTATAATTAAATTTAAAGTATTTGGGTATCTAATAATACCTGTTATTATTTTTAGGCTCTGAGTTTGTTAGTGAGCAGTAGTGCTTTACTCACTGGTTGATTGTAGTGCGAGTTTCATCCAGATTTCAGGTAAGTTACCGCGTTCACTAAACTTGTATTAATTGCGTAAAATAAATCTTTTTGTAGTGGTTGTGATTTTTATCTTTGATTGACATTTGGGAATGAATTGTTTATGGTAATGATTACTTGAAATATTTACGTACGCGGTTTATGTTATGGTAAATAAGTGTATATCGTTTTTAGAGGAAAGATTAATGAGAAAATTCTAATGATATGATTATGTGAAATTGTAATTATTTAGTCACTATTATTGTGTCATGATTGAATTTGGTGGTATATGTGGGTTTTAATGAGATTATAAGTTGAATGATAACAATGAATAAAGAATTATAAGGAATATTATACCATGGTACATGTGGGCCGTATTAGGACACATGGATAAGATGATAGATGCGGGCCGCATTAGGACGCATAAGTTTGAGATGCTGTGGGCTGTATTAGGACACAGTTAGCCCTAGATCTACTTCTTAGTCTTTTGAACTATTAGGGGGTGTGCGCACTTAAGGATGTAGTGGCAAGGTTGGATTCCCGGCTGCGTGTAACACCCCATCCGCTAATCTCATAATTACCTCTTAAACTGTCACGTTTGCCCATAATATCGCAGCGGAACTCTACATACAACAGAGGGTGATACAACGCCGTTAGCCACCCACGTGGCTAACCAGGCCTAACTCAAATACAGTAACGGTCTGATGGACTGGAACAACCGAGTACACAAACACAAATACAATACTCAACTCACTCATTTACCACACCGAGTCTACAATATACAGATGCCGATAACATATTCGATCTTACACCTCATTCAAGTACATAAGTAAAATTAATTCTAACTACCCATGCTGACTACCGACCCCGTCCTACTCTCGAACGGTATCATCTTCGGTGTACCTAAAAAATAAAAATGATGCCCCTAGGGGCTCAACTTATCGCTACATATGAAATTCGCATACCCCACGTGCTAACCGGGGTACACCGACTACTTCTGTCAAGAGCATGAAGTTCATTTTAATTCAATCAACATACATATAGTATTACATTATATATGTACACTACACAAGGGTTCGACAATCAATCAAGGGATACAATCCCTAACTAACATAACAAGGTTGTTAGTTTTGTCAATTTACTCTTAGGCCTTGAGGGTTATACCTCACTAGGCCTTGGTTACTCATTCGATAACTCACCCACTCTCTCGGGTTACTCATTCTTAATCTCACCCATTCTCTTGGGTCACTCATTCTTATACTCACCCATTCTTTTGGGTTATTTATACTTTATCTCACCCACACTCTTGGGTTACTAATACTCAAGATCTTGTAGTTCTCGAGACACTACAGGTCTCCTGCGTCACGCTTTTTTCTCTTAATACTTTCTTAAGCCAAAACACTTGGCTCTCAAGCATAGTCTTACTACCCCTGTTTCGACCCTACTCTGGGTCTAGCATGGTGAGAAGGTTCAACTAGCTCCCGGAACTCTCTCTTAGTTCCTACTACTTTCACATAGGTCCGACTACTCTTGGACTTCTCACATTCCCATACACTCCTCTCTCGGAGTTATAATATAATCATGTATATTAGTCTAGAAGCATCACTCTCGATGTTCCTAATGACCTAGGGAATTCTTCATAGGTTTGGGTATTCTTAAGTTTAAGGGTTGCCCCAACTTCCGTATACTTATACTTTCGGTTATTATCTCTTACCGGGTATAATCCTCATATTGGAGGTCGACCCTGTCTCAAGGGAGTTAGATGGTCCCTTAGGTCTCTTTTACTTTTCTTACAAGTTCACATCTATGAATTATCTACAATCCTCTAGATGGAGGTTCAGTTACCTTTCCACATTTATTTATTTTGTGGACTGTTTCAATTTAGTTTTCTATCCGTTATCGGGTGTTTACTAACCCGTACAACTCCCTCACATACTAGTGAGTTCATGAGTTTATGATATCGTTGTTCTTAAATCGATAGTTTATGTGTTTGCACATTTTCGTTATTTTACGATACGACCCGGTATACGAGTCTCTAGCCAATCGTCACTCATCTATGAGTCGGTCTATACACTAAGTTAGACCTCACCGGCATTCAAGTGTGTTAGCTCATACAATATACACCAAGGCATACATAATCAAGCAATGGTTCATTTTCATGCTTTAGTCTTGATTAAGCCGGCACACAAGCACACAAATCAATGTAACACGGTTAGCATATGGGACATGAGAAAATCATACCTTTCACCGGGGTTTTACTTTTACCGTGTCATCTCACCATGCTCGGTTCACACATGATCCTCTGATAATGTTCCAAACATTATTATCAATACTAAGATCATACGGTACATAATTAAATACTACTCCCGTACCTACCCCGTTATCCCGTTATCTCGGTTTTACTCTTGTTAATTTAAGTTCTCACTTCTCAATCACTTATAGCACTTTCTTACACTTCCTAGGGCCTTTACAAGTCAAAAGTCCCGGACCAATACATTGCCAAACTCTCGGCCGATTTTCATGGGTGGTCCGGGACCTTGTCCATCTCTCAAGTCCCGGACCAGGTACAGGGGTGAACTCTCGGCACAAAATTAAGGGTGGTCCGGGACTTTGTCCAAGGACCAAGTCCCGGACCCTGCTAAAACCTGCTACATACATGATTTTTCAGCCCCTATTCAATCCTTAATCCACCTTTAATCTTTCCCTAATCTTTCCACAAGTTTTCTACATGATAAAACACCTTAAAACATGCTCTAAACCTCTTCAAAACTTAGGTTTAATCCTTACCCAAATTCTTGCTCAAATTCACAAATTTTGCATTCTCATTTTGCACTAATGCACACTTGTGCATTTTCTAACCTCTCTTGGCACTTGCATTATTGTTCTCACTCTATTTGACCCTTCCAAATACTCCAAGGCAATGCACTTATCATGCCAAGGTTTATGCCTCACTCTTAAAGCCTTAAATCTTCTTCGTTTCCTAAAACTCCTAAGGCACTTAAACAACTCTTTTTGCTACAGATTTTTGCACAAATCTACTACCTCAAAACAAGCATTCCCAAAGTAGTTCTGAAATACCCCAAACTTAGATATGGTGTTTAAATGATAAACTAAGATATAAGGAGGCTAAATAATGCCTTAGAAACATTAAGAAACATTTCTAATCAAAGAAAATATAAGGAAACACCAAAAGAGCAGTTTAAGCAAAAACGTGCTCTAAGCTTGGAGAGACATGGGAGAGTACCCAAATATTGTCCTAAGACCTTAGTAATATCCTAATGGTCATTTTAAGTCAATTACCAAAGAAAACCAAGCTTGAAAACAAGTTAAAACACAAAATGTGCTTTAAGGAGTCTTAAAGCACGTTTTTGAAAAATTGTCTTGTAAATGAGTTTTGAATGGCTAAATGTCCATCATTACTCTTTAATTAATATGTGTACTATATAGTATCACATTTGGAGGTCTATATCAATGGGAAATCAAAAATTTCACAACAATGTGCCTTGTTTTGGGTGAATAGTGAATTAATTAAGCTAGTTTATAACATAAGTCTATATAAGTGAGACATTTGGTCAACAAAGACTTAATTACCCTCATTACTAATAGGGGGCCGGTTTCTTAGGAGGTGAGTCACCACCTTCATGACTCATTAAGTAATTAAGAAAGCAAATAAGTCTTATAAAGCATAAAGTACTATTTACCTTTTACATAAATATCACTTTATTAGTTCTCTCTCTCCTCACTTCTTCATTCTCCCTTGTTCCCACGGTTTCTTGCTCTCTTTCTCTTCTCCATTAACGTGAAGCCCTTCTCCATGCTAGCTCCACCTTCTCTTGCACACTACTTGCTCATTTAAGCTCCAAATCCAAAACAAAATACATATTCTTCTTAGTTAGCTCAAGCTCCTCCTTTCTATCTTTTCAAAACTTCAAGAGCTTCATTTTGGTGCCAAGTCAAACCACCATTAGAGGAGGAAATTCAAGTTTGGAGACTCCATTGGCATCTCCATTCTCTTAAGGTAAAGAAAGTGTAAGAAAATCTAGGTTTCCACCATTTTCTTCACATGTCCGAAAATATATACTCATGGGACTCCATGTTTATGCCTTGTTCTAGCTTATTTCTACTCTTCAAAGGAGAGAGGAGGTCCTTCTTGCTTCATACCCAAGTTTGTCTTGAGAAAACCAAGGTAAAATAATCACATTAATACCTTAAAGCATATTTTTAACCTAGGGTTTGTTCCTTAGGGTTAATGTGTTATCTAGTACTCATTGGAGTCATTGGATATTGGTTAGAACATTGGCAAGGAGAATCACATTGGTGACCGAGATTGAACAAAGAAAACCTAAGGAGAAAAGCTTTTAAGCTTGTGAGAAAACAAGGTAAATTACTTACCTTAAGGTGTTTTGTTGTTTAAGGGAATGAGATGTAGGTATATGATGAGTTTAGTGAAGAGTTTATATTGGGAAGGTGTTATATTAAACCTAGGAGAAACAATGACTATACTTGTGAACTTGTGACTAAGGAGCAAATGAGAAAAAGAGATAGTTTAAGAATATAAAGGTGAAGTACAAGAAGCATTATATTTCAATGGGAGCCTTGTTGAGTGTATTCGCAGGTTGAAGGCAAATATATGTGGAAATTCAGTGGTTAAGATTATTGTTATTTAAGGGCCTAAGTGCCAAGCATTTTGAGTTTAAGTAATATATGATGATGTGGTGAAGTTTTAGTGTAGATTGTGTGTTAAGGTGTTGTGATGAGAATTTGTGTGGTATTGGTTGTTTGATGGAGAAAAACCATGTGTTAGAAAGTACTATATACTAGAGAACCCATGGCGAAATTTAAAGGAGAGTTTAAGTGTTTAAGATATTCTAAGGGAATTTAATGACTAAGGAAGTACTAGGAATGTTCTATAGGTTGTCTTGATGAAAAAGGGTGAAGTTAAGGTGTTTTAATAACATATAATGACTTAGGTATCACCATGGAAGATTTAGGAATCAAGAGAATGTGTTTGAGTGTTTAGGACTTAGGTAAATGTTGGTGCACAACTAGGAAGGAAATAATGTGTTGATGATGGAAGTTTAAACTTGTTAAGGAACTTTAAGTAAATGCTTAAGAGAGTTTTAGATAGTGAAAGATGCTTGGGAGATGATGTTATAGTGGTGAGGAAAACATTTGGCATAGTGGTTACATTAGGTATGAACCACCTAGAAACCTAGAGGAAAGCATTACAAGTGTGGCATTATTACAAGGAAAATGTTATATAATGATAAGGTGAAACTTGGTGAATGATTTAATGTGTTTGGAGGATGCTCTAAGGTGGGTTTAAGAGTCTAAATGATGTTAGGACATATTGGATGGCTTGAGGAAAGGTTTAGAAAAGATTTGGCAAAGTTTGGGCATGATTTAGTGGCGTCCGACCCAGGGGTCCGACCCAAATTTGGGTCGGACGGCCTCTGTTTAACGCCAGAAAAGTTTCTGGAATGGTCCGACCCAGAAGGTTGGGTCGGACATGGGTCGGACGGGTAATTTCAAAGGGCAAATAAGTTTCTGGAATGGTCCGACCCAGAAGGTTGGGTCGGACGTGGGTCGGACATGAGAGGTTTTAGAAGACGGAAAGTTTCTGTAATGGTCCGACCCAGTTGTGGGTCGGACATGGGTCGGACAAGTAGGGTTTTCCAAACCCGAAAGTTACTGGAATGGTCCGACCCAGAGGGTGGGTCGGACGGTGGGTCGGACGGCCCTTAACACTTAAAAAAAAAGAAATTTTAAATTCTAAGAATGGTACTAGGTAATAAGGTATACCTTTAGTAGGGTGGTAATGATTGGGGCCCTAAGAACTTAAGGAACTAAGTTAAGTTAAGTGTAAGTTTTAATGTTTAAAGTTAAGATTGTAAGCTAAGTGGCAAAGACTTGAGAGGTTGTTAAATGGGAATCTTTAGAGACTAAGTGAGTTAAGTAGGTGCAAATAACTAATGACCTAAAAATGAATGAATGTTTTAGGTTTGTGAATTGGGACCCCGAAGAAGGTTAAACAAACAACGATCGACGGTGAACGGTACAGTCCTTCTTGTGACCTGCTTGCTAACGAGGTGTCCCTCGGCTTGTGTGCTATCTGTTTAATTGCTATGACTAAAACAAGATAAAGCATGCAACCGGTTATATTGTTCTCGTTGTGATTGTGTTATATTTACACTAACCCGCGAGACTTTAGATTGTTACTAACCAAGTTTAGTACTTACTGAGTTAAGATTAAAAGTTAAGTTTGATGGATGTTGGTTAATGCCCGTTAAGGCTTAGCTAGCACATGGTGTCTAAGATGTCTACTAACTGGAACTTGAGTGAGGAAACCCGGGACCGATCTCCGGTCATGCATGCTAAGGAAAAAGGGGGACGGTATCTGAATCAGATCCGCCCTCCGCTTAAGGACTTGTCTTCGGACTTGTAGCCTAGGGCCAGTTGCCGGCTCAGCTACGCTGGACTCCCGTCCAGAGTAGGTGGCATTAAGATGGTGCGGTGGGATCACCTAAATCCCAGGTTTGAATTAAGCTACAACCAATCCCTTCCAGGAAAGGTTTGTATACTGAGATTAAGATTGAGATTAAGATTGAGGTAAGGTAAGGAACTGAGATTAAGGAAATGAGGACTAAGGAGGGGGTTACTAACCCACTTGATAAGGGAACGCTTGAGTCGTTCATTGGTTGTGAACTATATGTGTTCATCTGTGGTTATTGTTATTGCACTTCATATTATGCTTGTGTATGTAATCAATTTCCATGCTATCGACAATTAGTCGTCGTAGCCCCGTTAGCTTGGGGGCCATGAGAGGGTGTACCAGCATTCGTGCTGACCCCCTTGGGGGCTATTTTTACACTTGCAGGTAAGAGACCCATGAGGACGCACTACGAGAGTAGGAGTTAGGTGGGTTGTTTATTTTGAGTTCGGGCTGCGCCTGTGCACCCGACTGTTTATATTAAACTGATGTAAGTTTGGGATTATGTTTAAGATACTAGTACTCGGTTGGTTGTGGTATTATGAATGTTGATGTTTAAGTTGGATAAGTATTTTTGGATAAGTATTGTAAGTATTTAAGCCGGTATATTCTAACGATCAGACCGTGGCAAGGTCCAGGTGTTGTTTATTTCCGCTGCGACGTATTCGATTAAGTGTTCAGATTGCGATAACCACGATAGGCTTTGGATGGGGTGTTACAAAAAGTGGTATCAGAGCGTAGTTACGCTCTGATCAAGAAATACCGGACATAAGTAACCACCGAGTTAGGATATAAGTTAAGGAGTAAGTATTGGGTTAAGGGTGTGAGAAGTTAGAGTGAGTAGAGTCAGATGACCACTAATAAGTGTGGATTGTCTTTACCGTCTACGGACGTTATAAATTTACTAACCAAAACAATGGTGAGTACGAATCTAATGTAAGTTATGCTTGTTCAGATGGCAGGACGCCCTAGAGGAGGCCGAGGTCGCGGCCGGGGTGAGGATATTTCAGGGATACCTGGAGGGCAGACGATCGCAGAGATCGTAGCTGCCGCTTTAGGGCACATGGGCTATCAGCCTGGTGTGGGTGCACCACCTCCACCGCCACAACCTAGGGAACCAAACTGGGTGAAGAGTCTTGCTGATCTTCGACCCGCGCACTTCAAGGGGGAGACCGATCCCGCCAAGCTTGAGGCGTACATCTCCGAGCTGGAGACCGCCTTCGAGACCCTTGATGTCCCTGCTGGGATCAAGGTGCGCTAGCTGCTTTCTACCTGAAGGGGGCGGCAGGCGATTGGTGGAAGCTGGTGAGGGCCGAGCATGTGGCCAATCCAGAGTTCGGCTGGGAGCAGTACACCGCCTTGCTACGAGCAAAGTACTACCCCGCCCATGTCCAGACGAAGAAGCGCTTGCAGTTGGATGCGCTTAAGCAGTCGGACAAGATGACAGTGGACGAGTATTACTCAGAGTTCACTGCCTTGCTCCGTCTTCTGCCAGGTCTAGGGTATTCTGACCAGATCTTGGTGGACCGCTTCTATGGCGGGCTTAGCCATCGACTCCGCTACGGCATGGGGCCGACGAGTTACACTACCTTGCAGGTAATAAGAATGATTGAGATTTGAGTAAGTGATGAATAAGATTTAGATTATGAGAAATAAGTGTGACTAATACTATGGAAAAGCAGGAGTGCTATCATGCCGCTGCTAAGGTTGAGATTACCGTCCAGCTGAGGGACGAGGAGAATGCTAAGAGGAAGAGTGCTGGTAAAAGCTCAGAGAGTCAAGGGCAAGGAGGGTACAAGAAAAAAAGTACCAGCCTCAGGCCCAGAAAAATCAGAACCCGAAAGGGAAGGAGGAAAAGGAGAAGGCTTCGGAAGAGCCATTGAAGCTGACATACTATTGCAGCTACACCCCTGCGCTCTAAGGCGCCAAAGGGTAAGGAAATTGATATTGAATGAGTTAAGAAATAAATTAGTAACCGTTTGAGATATGAGAATTGACAATATGAATCATCAGGATCTGAGACTGAGAGGGGAGCCGGTGGTGGCTACCAGCGACGCTTCATCTGTAGATGGTGTCACAAGGACCACCCCGGGCTCGACTGTAAGGGAAACAAGGTGGAGTGCAACTTCTGCGGAGTGTATGGACACGGGCATACGAGTGTTACCGGACCCCTGCTAGCAGAGCCTATAGGCCCGATACCAGGGGCAAGGGCAAGACCGATCAGGGAGCTGGATCTGACGGTCAGAGGAAAGTGCAGCAGCCGGCGGACAAGAACCCACGGGTGACCCAGAAGACGGGGCCCACTTACACATGGTGGACCGGGACGATGAGCCTGAGCCCTCATCGAGGCCAGGTACCACTATAACCATTTAGTAATAAAACTACCTGCTTACCGCATTATCATGCATGTTTGGTGAAATATATGAGTTAAGTAAGAATAAGATGAGATTAGAACTTAAGTAGATATAACCTACTACCACTCTAGGAAGATTCAACATCTGCTACCCAATACCATCTACACCTAACCCGGAGCACACCACATCGAAATCATAGACTTTCCAACCGAACAATGTCAGGTTATCCGCCCAGGTATGATTTATTAAGGGGATACCTGACACCCGAAGCACAAATAGCCATCATCAGGAGATGCAATCAACTAGGAATGGGACCGGGAGGTTTTTACACACCGGAGTACCCAGGGGGAGCAAGATGAAATTAAAGATGATGAGCTTGGGCAAGGATTGGAATCCGTATGCCAAGAATTACCAAACCACAAGGGAGCAAGATGGAGTCTCACCACCGGGAATACCCGAAGAGTTCCATCCAGTTATTACACAAGTCATGGAAATCGCTCAGCAGTTGGAAGCTGAACCGATTCCAGACATCCAGCCAGACATTTGCATTGTAAACTTCTACGAAAAAGATGGGAAACTGGGACTACACCAGGATAAGGACGAGACAACGGAGTCTCTCGAAAGAGGGATACCCGTAGTGTCTTGGTCCATTGGAGATGATGCGGAGTTTTTATACGGCGAGCAGAAGCGTGCGGACCGTGCAGATAAGATAGTACTTAAGTCAGGTGATGTATTAATTTTGGGAGGAGAATCAAGGATGTTATACCATGGATTAAGAGAATCAAGCTGAATACAGCACCGTCAGCAGTAATCAATGCGACGCATATGAGACCAGGAAGATTAAACCTAACCTTTAGACAATATTAGCCATGTAATGTTAGAATGAGATGAGAAATGAGATGTAAGATTGAAGCACATGTTGTAAACAGGATGGTCATGAATAAAATACAGTGTTGTTCATATAAAGATTACGACTCTTGTTATACCATCAATACTCATGGAGCTTGTGAACACAATTAGGTCATGGACTCGGTACGGAAGGTGCACTAAGCATACTTACAGAGGCACAGGCCGACGCCAGCGGTACTATCCTCACCGGCACCTTTCTGATCAATGGGATTGAGGCATCAGTTCTCTTCGACTCAGGGGCCTCGCATACCTTTGTCTCTGCATCATTTGCGAGCAGGTTGGGGCTAGACGCTGATGAGCTACCCGACTTCACGGTTACGCTCCCGTCTAAGGAGAAGGTTCGTTGCACTCGTTACTACCGAGGAGCCACCATCAGAATTAAGGGGGAAGACTTCCCAGTCAGTTTCATTGAGTTCAGTAAGCTAGGATTTGATGTTATCTTCGGGATGAACTGGTTGGAGCGGCACAAGGGACGTATCCTCTGCGCCGAGCATAGATTGCTGCTCAGGAGTCCGTCTGGGGTAACAATATCATACCGCCAGAGGCCCAGAGAGCCTTCGACTAAGATCATCACCGCCATGGCAATGCACAGAGAGTTAAGGAGAAAGGAAGAAGTATACCTCTGCTATGTACAGGACATAGAGAGAGACCCTGAGTTCGACCCCGACTTACCGGTAGTGTCGGAGTTCCCCGATCTATTTCCACGGGAACTGCCCGGCATGCCACCCACTCGGGAGGTAGAGTTCACCATTGAGCTGCTACCTGGTACCGGACCGATAGCCAAAGCACCATACCGTATGGCTCCGGCAGAAATGACTGAGTTAAAAGAACAACTGAAAGATTTGTTGGATAAGGGATTCATTAGACCAAGTGTGTCACCATGGGGAGCGCCAGTCCTCTTCGTGAAGAAGAAGGATGGTAGTCTCCGCCTCTGCATCGACTACAGAGAGCTGAATGCAGTGACAGTGAAGAATAAGTACCCACTACCCCGCATTGACGATCTGTTCGATCAGTTGAAGGGAGCATCTGTGTTTTCCAAGATTGATCTCAGATCGGGGTATCATCAGATAGCCATTAAGGAGGGAGACATTGAGAAGACGGCATTCCGGACACGATACGGCCACTATGAGTTTACAGTGATGCCGTTCGGTTTGTCGAACGCACCGGCGAAGTTTATGGATCTGATGAACCGCTTGTTCCGGGAGCAGCTGGACAAGTCGGTTGTGGTTTTTATTGATGACATTCTGATATATTCAAAGTCTAAGGTTGAGCATGAGGAACATTTGAGGAGGGTATTGGAAATACTGAGGGAGAACCAGCTATATGCTAAGTTCTCCAAGTGTGAGTTTTGGCTTGACCAGGTCTCTTTCCTAGGTCATGTCATCTCAGATGCTGGGATCGCAGTGGATCCAGCAAAGATTGATGCCGTACGTACCTGGCCAAGGCCGAAGACTGTTACCGACATCCGGAGCTTTCTCGGTCTGGCAGGTTACTACAGGAGGTTTGTTAGAGATTTCAGCAAGGTCGCGAAGCCGATGACCAGTCTGATGAAGAAAGATGCACCATTTCTGTGGACAGATGACTGTGAGAGATCATTTCAGCGCTTGAAGGACTCACTGACCACTGCACCGGTACTGACCATTCCAGACGGTACAGAGGGCTTTGAGGTTTATTGTGATGCATCCGGCAGAGGGCTGGGTTGCGTGCTCATGCAACATGGCAAGGTGGTGGCATATGCCTCACGCCAGTTGAAGAAACATGAGGAGAACTACCCCACACATGATTTAGAGCTGGGAGCTGTAGTCTTCGCTCTGAAGATATGGCGCCACTACTTATATGGGGTTAGTGTCACGATCTACACCGATCACAAGAGTTTGAAATACATATTCACTCAGAAGGAGTTAAATCTTCGACAGAGGAGATGGTTAGAGTTTCTGAAAGACTATGACATTGACCTCCAATACAAAGAAGGGAAGGCCAATGTTGTAGCAGATGCCCTGAGCCGTCGAGCACACTCACTCATTCGCTAGTTTCTCTTCTCCAGCTTGGTTGATGAGGTGCGAGAGGCTCAGAGGACAGATGAGTATATGAGAGAGTCAGACAGAAGCTGACAGATGGTACCTTTGAGAGTCAGAAATACGACTTCAGACTTCATGATGATGATCTGATCAGACTTAAGGGCCGATTATGCATACCACGAGGCAACACGGATCTGAAAGACCGTATACTTAGAGAATCACACTGTTCTTCAGTTTCCATCCATCCGGGAGCCTCTAAAATGTATAAAGACATGAAGAGATACTTCTGGTGGTCGGGGATGAAGACAGATGTTACCGAGTTCGTCTTGAGGTGTCTCACATGCCAGAAGGTGAAATTCGAGCACCGACGACCGGGCGGAATGGTACAGTCGATGCCAGTTCCGGAGTGGAAGTTCCATGATATCTCCATGGACTTCGTAGTTGGGCTTCCACCTGCTAGGGGAGGTCTCAACATGATATGGGTGGTGGTGGATCGCCTTACCAAAGTAGCCCGATTCATACCGATGAAGGATACTTGGAAGGTGACCAAATTAGCTGAGTTATTTGAGAAAGAAATCATGAGACATCACGGCATACCAAAGACCATAGTGTCAGATAGAGATACCAGATTCCTTTCGAGGTACTGGAGAGCTACCAGAGAAGCGTTGGGTACAGAACTCAAACTGAGTACCGCGTTCCATCCTCAGACAGATGGTCAGACTGAGCGTACTATTCAGACACTCGAGGACATGCTGAGAGCATGTGCCTTAGACTTCCAGGGCAGTTGGATTGACAGATTGCATCTGATCGAGTTTTCATACAACAACAGCTATCACGCTTCGATCAAGATGGCACCTTTTCAAGCGTTGTACGGTAGACCATGTCGTACACCGCTCTGCTGGGATGAGTCGAGTGAGACGGTCATTATAGGACCAGAGTACTTAGAACAAGTTAAGGCTGAAGTTCAGCAAATCAGGGAGAACATGAAAGCTGCTCAAGATAGGCAGAAGTCGTATGCTGATGTTCGACGACGGGACCTGGAGTTCGCAGTGGGCGACCAGGTATTTCTGCGAGTATCACCGATGAAGGGTGTATTCAGGTTTGGGCAGAAGGGCAAATTAAGCCCGAAATTTGTTGGTCCTTATGAGATTACGGAGCGGGTGGGCCCGGTTGCTTACAGGTTGAATTTACCTGCTGAGCTGGGTAAAGTGCATGATGTTTTTCATGTTTCACAGCTAAAGAAATACATGCACCACCCCTCCCATGTGTTAGAACCTGAGAGGTTGACTTTAGAACCAAATATGAGATCCGTGGAACTCCTCAGAGAATCTTGGACAGTAAGACTAGGGACACTCGCCACAAGTCAGTGCGACTGGTGAAGGTTCTCTGGTCTAACCAGGATGTCGAAGAGGCCACGTGGGAATTAGAGGATAAGATGAGGGCGAAGTACCCTTCTTTATTTACTGACTAGATCGTCTGTATAGGGTACGGGGCGTACCCCTTTTTAAGGGGGGTAGAGCTTCCTCGCTTTTGAGTTAGGAAACGATCATGTTTGTCGTTTGTTTGGTTGTTTAAGATGTGAATTTGTGTAAGTTGCTACACTTCGGTGTAAGTTCGAGTTATGTATAATACTTATGTATTGAGATGTATGAATGTGAATATAAGATGTGGTATTAAGATTAAGAGAACTGTGTACCGTGAATGGTTAAGCACATGTGTGAACTTTGAGGACAAAGTTCTTTTAAGGGGGGTAGATTGAAATACCCCAAACTTAGATATGGTGTTTAAATGATAAACTAAGATATAAGGAGGCTAAATAATGCCTTAGAAACATTAAGAAACATTTCTAATCAAAGAAAATATAAGGAAACACCAAAAGAGCAGTTTAAGCAAAAACGTGCTCTAAGCTTGGAGAGACATGGGAGAGTACCCAAATATTGTCCTAAGACCTTAGTAATATCCTAATGGTCATTTTAAGTCAATTACCAAAAAACCAAGCTTGAAAACAAGTTAAAACACAAAATGTGCTTTAAGGAGTCTTAAAGCACGTTTTTGAAAAATTGTCTTGTAAATGAGTTTTGAATGGCTAAATGTCCATCATTACTCTTTAATTAATATGTGTACTATATAGTATCACATTTGGAGGTCTATATCAATGGGAAATCAAAAATTTCACAACAATGTGCCTTGTTTTGGAATAGTGAATTAATTAAGCTAGTTTATAACATAAGTCTATATAAGTGAGACATTTGGTCAACAAAGACTTAATTACCCTCATTACTAAAGGGGGCCGGTTTTTAGGAGGTGAGTCACCACTTCATCTCATTAAGTAATTAAGAAAGCAAATAAGTCTTATAAAGCATAAAGTACTATTCACCTTTTACATAAATATCACTTTTTAGTTCCTCTCTCTCTCACTTCTTCATTCTCCCTTGTTTCCCACGGTTTCTTGCTCTCTTTCTCTTCTCCATTACGTGAAGCTCCTCTCCATGCTAGCTCCACCTTCTCTTGCACACTACTTGCTCATTTAAGCTCCAAATCCAAAACAAAATACATATTCTTCTTAGTTAGCTCAAGCTCCTCCTTTCTATCTTTTCAAAACTTCAAGAGCTTCATTTTGGTGCCAAGTCAAACCACCATTAGAGGAGGAAATTCAAGTTTGGAGACTCCATTGGCATCTCCATTCTCTTAAGGTAAAGAAAGTGTAAGAAAATCTAGGTTTCCACCATTTTCTTCACATGTCCGAAAATATATACTCATGGGACTCCATGTTTATGCCTTGTTCTAGCTTGTTTCTACTCTTCAAAGGAGAGAGGAGGTCCTTCTTGCTTCATACCCAAGTTTGTCTTGAGAAACCAAGGTAAAAATCACATTAATACCTTAAAGCATATTTTTAACCTAGGGTTTGTTCCTTAGGGTTAATGTGTTATCTAGTACTCATTGGAGTCATTGGATATTGGTTAGAACATTGGCAAGGAGAATCACATTGGTGACCGAGATTGAACAAAGAAAACCTAAGGAGAAAGCTTTTAAGCTTGTGAGAAAACAAGGTAAATTACTTACCTTAAGGTGTTTTGTTGTTTAAGGGAATGAGATGTAGGTATATGATGAGTTTAGTGAGAGTTTATTGGGAAGGTGTTATATTAAACCTAGGAGAAACAATGACTATACTTGTGAACTTGTGACTAAGGAGCAAATGAGAAAAAGAGATAGTTTAAGAATATAAAGGTGAAGTACAAGAAGCATTTATTTCAATGGGAGCCTTGTTGAGTGTATTCGCAGGTTGAAGGCAAATATATGTGGAAATTCAGTGGTTAAGATTATTGTCATTTAAGGGCCTAAGTGCCAAGCATTTTGAGTTTAAGTAATATGATGATGTGGTGAAGTTTTAGTGTAGATTGTGTGTTAAGGTGTTGTGATGAGAATTTGTGTGGTATTGGTTGTTTGATGGAGAAAAACCATGTGTTAGAAGTACTATATACTAGAGAACCCATGGCAAATTTAAAGGAGAGTTTAAGTGTTTAAGATATTCTAAGGGAATTTAATGACTAAGGAAGTACTAGGAATGTTCTATAGGTTGTCTTGATGAAAAAGGGTGAAGTTAAGGTGTTTTAATGACTATAATGACTTAGGTATCACCATGGAAGATTTAGGAATCAAGAGAATGTTTGAGTGTTTAGGACTTAGGTAAATGTTGGTGCACAACTAGGAAGGAAATAATGTGTTGATGATGGAAGTTTAAACTTGTTAAGGAACTTTAAGTAAATGCTTAAGAGAGTTTTAGATAGTGAAAGATGCTTGGGAGATGATGTTATAGTGGTGAGGAAAACATTTGGCATAGTGGTTACATTAGGTATGAACCACCACCTAGAAACCTAGAGGAAAGCATTACAAGTGTGGCATTATTACAAGGAAAATGTATAATGATTAAGGTGAAACTTGGTGAATGATTTAATGTGTTTGGAGGATGCTCTAAGGTGGGTTTAAGTCTAAATGATGTTAGGACATATTGGATGGCTTGAGGAAAGGTTTAGAAAAGATTTGGCAAAGTTTGGGCATGATTTAGTGGCGTCCGACCCAGGGGTCCGACCCAAATTTGGGTCGGACGGCCTCTGTTTAACGCCAGGAAAAGTTTCTGGAATGGTCCGACCCAGAAGGTTGGGTCGGACATGGGTCGGACGGGTGATTTTCAAAGGGCAAATAAGTTTCTGGAATGGTCCGACCCAGAAGGTTGGGTCGGACGTGGGTCGGACATGAGAGGTTTTAGAAGACGGAAAGTTTCTGTAATGGTCCGACCCAGTTGGTTGGGTCGGACATGGGTCGGACATGTAGGGTTTTCCAAACCCGAAAGTTACTGGAATGGTCCGACCCAGAGGGTGGGTCGGACGGTGGGTCGGACGGCCCTTAACACTTAAAAAAAAAAGAAATTTTAAATTCTAAGAATGGTACTAGGTAATAAGGTATACCTTTGGTAGGGTGGTAATGATTGGGACCCTAAGAACTTAAGGAATTAAGCTAAGTTAAGTGTAAGTTTTAATGTTTAAAGTTAAGATTGTAAGCTAAGTGGCAAAGACTTGAGAGGTTGTTAAATGGGAATCTTAGAGACTAAGTGAGTTAAGTAGGTGCAAATAACTAATGACCTAAAAATGAATGTTTTAGGTTTGTGAATTGGGACCCCGAAGAAGGTTAAACAAACAACGATCGACGGTGAACGGTACAGTCCTTCTTGTGACCTGCTTGCTAACGAGGTGTCCCTCGGCTTGTGTGCTATCTGTTTAATTGCTATGACTAAAACAAGATAAAGCATGCAACCGGTTATATTGTTCTCGTTGTGATTGTGTTATATTTACACTAACCCGCGAGACTTTAGATTGTTACTAACCAAGTTTAGTACTTACTGAGTTAAGATAAAGTTAAGTTTGATGGTGTTGGTTAATGCCCGTTAAGGCTTAGCTAGCACATGGTGTCTAAGATGTCTACTAACTGGAACTTGAGTGAGGAAACCCGGGACCGATCTCCGGTCATGCATGCTAAGGAAAAGGGGGACGGTATCTGAATCAGATCCGCCCTCCGCTTAAGGACTTGTCTTCGGACTTGTAGCCTAGGGCCGGTTGCCGGCTCAGCTACGCTGGACTCCCGTCCAGAGTAGGTGGCATTAAGATGGTGCGGTGGGATCACCTAAATCCCAGGTTCGAATTAAGCTACAACCAATCCCTTCCAGGAAAGGTTTGTATACTGAGATTAAGATTGAGATTAAGATTGAGGTAAGGTAAGGAACTGAGATTAAGGAAATGAGGACTAAGGAGGGGGTTACTAACCCACTTGTAAGGGAACGCTTGAGTCGTTCATTGGTTGTGAACTATATGTGTTCATCTGTGGTTATTGTTATTGCACTTCATATTATGCTTGTGTATGTAATCAATTTCCATGCTATCGACAATTAGTCGTCGTAGCCCCGTTAGCTTGGGGGCCATGAGAGGGTGTACCAGCATTCGTGCTGACCCCCTCGGGGGCTATTTTTACACTTGCAGGTAAGAGGCCCATGAGGACGCACTACGAGAGTAGGAGCGGTTAGACTTAGGTTGGGTTGTTTATTTTGAGTTCGGGCTGCGCCTGTGCACCCGACTGTTTATATTAAACTGATGTAAGTTGGAGATTATGTTTAAGATACTAGTACTCGGTTGGTTGTGGTATTATGAATGTTGATGTTTAAGTTGGATAAGTATTTTTGGATAAGTATTGTAAGTATTTAAGCCGGTATATTCTAACGATCAGACCGTGGCAAGGTCCAGGTGTTGTCTATTTCCGCTGCGACGTATTTGATTAAGTGTTCAGATTGCGATAACCACGATAGGCTTTGGATGGGGTGTTACAAGTTCACTAACTCAAACCATTCTCCATCCATACCTAGGTAACCCTAGATTATTCTTCACCTAAAACATCACTAAAATCACTTAGATTTCTACCGGAATTTCGCCATAGTCTGGCTACTTTTCTAATATTGCCCAAAGCTCTTACCACCATTTAAATCAACCTAAACTAGCCAAACCCACAAGGGTTCTACCAGCACACATATAAATCCATCAATACTCACCAAATCTCATCTACACCATATAAAGCAATAACTCAATTCATCAAAGGCATAGCTCTTGAATCAAACACTAAATTCACAAACTCTTCCTCACTTGCATTAATACCACACAAGTACTTTACTTCCACAACCCATGTGGGGTTCATTCATTTAATTAACCCATCCCAAATTCTAATAACACTTAGTTAGGCCCCAAGGTAGATTATTTACCTTATATTCACAAGCCTTTTCTTTGCCATTCTCTTCTCCTCTTCTCCACTTCTCTTCTCTCCAAAATCGGTCAAGGCAATTCTCTTGCCCAATTATCTAGACCAATGTACCCATGGATATAAGGAGTACTAATTACTTCTCCTAATTGTGAAAATCATTCATGAATTCAAGAGGAGGGCTTAAAGCATAAAATAGGGCCTTACCTTTGAACCCTAGAATTGATTTTGCCAAGAATCAAAGGAGGAGCTCCAACCCATCATTGGAGGTTTGAATAGATTCTCAACAAAGAAGAAAACAAGGTATTAAGGAAGGGCAAAATCGGCCAACCCAAGAGAATGAAGAAATGAGCTTTTCTCTTGAAACTTTTTACCTTGTTTGAAAGAGGAGACTCCAAGCTCCAAAATGGTGTAGTTTATTCTTCAAATGGGCAAAACCCATGGAGATGAACTTCTTCCTTTTTGAATTTTGAAAAGAGGGAAGTGTAGAGCTTGATGAGAGGATCACAAATATGTAATTATTTTTGTGATTTAAGCATGGAGCTAGCTTGGGCAAGAAGAAGAAGAGGAGGAAGCCATGGATGGGGCTCCATTTCCGTTCAGCAATAGAGAGGGAGGAGGAAAATAGGTGGAAGAGGGGAGAGGAGGAAGAAGAAAGGAAATGGGAGGAGAGAGAGGGAGATAAGTGCTTGTAACACCCCTACCGCTAATACTATCATTACCGTCCAATCTCCTTATACAATCCAGACTCGCGCAGCGGATACTTGCATACTCAACGGTGGGTGATACAATGCCGTTAGCCACCCACGTGACTAACCAGGCTACTACTACCACTACATACAACATCGGTCTGATGGACTGGAATATCCGAGTACTACACACTTACAGTACATACTCCAATTACCAAATCAAATACTAGAACTTCCCATTCATTACAATACTCCATAAGTTCAATACATTATAATACACCGAGTTTACTGAGATCCTTATACAAATACAACACCTCTTTCAATTTCATAGATACTCATTAAGAGTCTATCCACTACCCATTCCTCACAAACTACTTACTTTCCAAGTACAAGGGGTGTACCACTTAGTACGCTTCTACATTCTACTTCTAACTATCCAAGTGTAGCCACCGGTCGCTTACCTTGACCATATCCGCTTCGGGTACCTGAACACTAAAAACGTTCCCCCTAGGGGGTCAGCTTACGCTGAATATGATAACCGCATACCCCGCGTACTAGTGAGGGTACGCCGACCACTTGGTCGAATACATACAGTTCATTTTATTCATACATACATGCATACATGCTTTCATACATAATACTACAATACTTTACGCAAGGAATACATACATACATTTCAATACATACAAGTAGTCCATACAAGCTAATTGATACTTACTTACCTTTCCTGAAATGCGCATACATAATACATACTCAATACATACACCATACATATTCCATACATACACAATACATGTTAGCTCCTTTTTGTCCACCCGGGTTAATCAGCTGGAGATTACCCTTTTACTCGTTACACAATACTTACGCATACATACTCATACTTTACTTACTTACTCGAGTCAAGTCGTCGGGACCTCGGCCCGGGGACTACTTTGTCCCACCACCGGGATTTACTTGGTTCACCAATCCAGGATGCTACCCATTTAAGGGGTTTGGGCCGTGGACCAGTTTAAGAACCAGGAATCGGATCCAACCTCTTGTGTCTCCTCATCCTCATGCGTGGCCGAAACTATATCGGACTTCTACTCATTCCAATTTATCCATTACTTAAGTTAGGAGTTAGGTAGTTAGGAATTAGTAGAAGTCATTCATTCAAGCCACATACACAAATACATTGCCCATGTACACACCCATACAAAATACAATACGATACACAAGTACACTACAAGATACAATACACTTCATCATCATTCATACATTTCATGAATTATACAAACTATTGTTCAAGACAAATATCAAGAACAATGTAAACAAGCACAAGTGTAATATAGTCCGATTCATGCTTTTATCTTATTAGGTGATCAAATAAGCACACAAATCGGGGTAACCAGATTAGGATACATGGCATGAAGAAATCATACCTTTTACCGGAATGTACTTCACTGGGTGTTCCCTTGTTCCTTTGGTTCACTCTCGTTCCTCAAGTCTTATTCTCGAACCAATGACTACATGCCAAATGGTTCAATTAATACTATGTATTACAATGCATATATAATTACTACTCCTATACTTACCCCGTTATCCCATTGTTTCGGTTTAACTTAATGTTCTTAAACTTACAACTTTCTTAATTACTTCTCAAACTTGTTTACACTTCTTAGGACCTTAAAAAGTCACCAAACAAGGCCTTAACAACTTCTAAAACCATTACCAATCAATCCCCCATGTTTAGAAGCCTTAAAACAATTTTTTTTTTTTGCTCTCTGGTCCGGACCTCCCCACAGGGGCGGTCCGAGACAGAAACGAATCCGTCCAGCAGAATTCGACTGGACCTCCCCACAGGGGCGGTCCATAGGGGCGGTCCACAACAGACTCTGTTTTTAAAAGTGTTTTTCTACTCATTTTGGACTCCAAATTCACCCCAATCTTTTCCCACTTATTCCACAATCTTGCCACATGTTTCCTACATGTTTAAACACCTTAAAACATGCACTAAACCTCTCCAAATCTTTGGTTAAACCCTTACTCCAATTCTTGCTCAAATTCACAAACATCAATTCTTACATTTTGCATTTTGAACACTAGTGCACTTCTAACTTTCTCTTGCTAGTTTCCTACCTCCTACCAACTCACTTAATAACCATTCCAAATCCTTTATAACCATTTGCAATAACTATACTCAGGTTCTTCATTCATTTCCAAGGTTATGCACACCAACTTTCTTCCTAAAATTCAAGGTACTAATACACTGTTTTGCTACAGATTTTGATTCTCACTTCCTCCATCTATAACTCCCTCTTACAATGCCATTCCTAAGGCTTATAATGCATTACACGCCTCTCCTAAACTACCCACCTACTAGCTCCAATCAAAATCTGTAACACCCCTACTCTAATCGGCTCCTAATCATCTTACTTAACACTGTAATCGCAGCAGTAATCTCAACAATTGAACTACAGGTGTCACCGTTCTCACTCGCCCATACGAGTAACAACGTGCTTACTGATATATTCATAAATACGAAACAATTTCCCACAGTGACAACAAGAGATAGATCTAACCTTCCCAAACCAATATAAAATACATTCATAGTGAGCATTCTAAGTGTCCCAATCCTATACACGTTTCTAAGTTTATATCAAAATGCAACAGTGCATATTAAAACAACTGTAATTAAACTACCCAGCACTTCCCTCTCTTTATCGACACCGAAAGCTGCATACCTGCAAAAATGGTTGTTTGTGGTATGGAATCAGCCCCTGTTGAGTATGTTACTACATGACTGTCATGCCCCCTCGGACCCTCAGTTAATTGGTCGAGAGCATGCAGTTCATTTCCATGCAAGTAGTTTAAAGTTAAAACTGTAAAGCAACAACATATATTGCAGTAAACTCAAATAGCAAACAAGCCCCGGCTTTACACATCGCATCGTAATAAATCACTGAAAGCGTTACAACGCTTATATGAGTACAGAGACTCCATTCCAACAAACTCTTGATAATTCATAATTGAGTACGGCGACTCACTCGACCAAACAATCCACCATAATCCACACACGAGTACAGCGACTCGACTCAACCAGTTCACATCATAGATATAAGTACAACGACTCAATTAATCCAAATCACAATACACAATGAGTTCAACGACTCGTTTCAACGAATCCACCAATAAACAACACATAATCACAAGGCATAACCAATGAACAACAAGGCGAAACAACGAGAATTATAAACAAGTATAAATTCTCGTCCTTGGCATGCAAGCCCAAATAATGTTCGCCTAATGTACGAGCTAATATAGTCGTTCGTAATTGTTCAGTCATGCCTAATGACAACGTCTCGTTAGAACGACGTGTCTCTAAGTTACCCATCTCCTATGGCGGGTCACCCACGGCAATAGCCACTCCAGCGGTAGAGTCTCCGACCTACGAACCATCTGCAATTCGTTGGAAGTTTATCCAGATACTTACGGTTACCAAACGGTATCCTAGTATCGTTAATGGATCACAGTTCACAGCAAGAGCCACATCCTCTTGATAAACTTATCTATACCATTCCATCGTTTTACTATTTTTTTTCTAACACAGCAGACTAAGGTCGTTAGTCCAATCCTGAGTATGTCGACTGGATCCAGTGTTAGATACGAGAGCGGCGTTTAAAGAGGCCAATGCTCCGTATATAAGTCTCAGATATTATATATATCTTATTATCCTGATGCTACAACGTTTTACTTACATTCCTTGTATTACACATATAAGATAGCATCATTGCCGCTAGTTCGTTTTATAATATGTTCATATATACGAACGGTACTGTTATCGCACAACAGTAATAGAAATACCCCAAACCTTGATATGTGGTTTAAATATTAAACTATGGTATGTAAAGGCTAAAAAGTGCCTTAGAAACATCGGTGAACAATTTAAACCATAGTAAAATGCAATAAAGCACTAAGATACAGTTTGAGCAAAAACATGCTCTAAGCTTGGAGTGAACTTGGTTAGGACCCAAAGAGTCTACCAAGACTTAATAATATTCAATTATGATTTAATAAGGCTAATTAAGTCCTTAGGAAACTTTGGTAGACAGTTAAACCAAACAAAACACAAGAATATACCTTAAAGTCAATAAGAGCAAAATGTGCTCTAAACTTGGGATAAATTTGTATAAGACCTAATGGTCATACCTATACCTTATAAATAGTTAATGAACATATTAAATCAATTACCAAAGAAAAACCAAGCTTGAAAACAAGTTAAACACAAAATGTGCTTTAAGGAGTCTTAAAGCACATTTTTGAAAAGTTGTCTTGTAAATGAGTTTTGAATGGCTAAATGTCCATCATTACTCTTTAATTAACATGTTTACTATATAGTATCACATTTGGAAGTCTATATCAATGGGAAATCAAAAATTTTACAAATATGTGCCTTAGTTTGTGAATAGTACTCAAATAGTGCTAGTTTAAGTTATAAGTCAACATAAGTCAAATATTTGGTCAACAAAGACCATAAATATCTCTAATGTGTAAGGGGGGCACGGTTTTATGGGTGTGAGTCATCACACTTGGCTAGCCAATTAAAAGAAAGAAAGAAAAGTAAGTAAAAGGTTACTTTTGCTTTTAACATAAATATCTTCAAAGTACACTCTCTCACCTCATTCTCTTCTTTCTCCTTGGTTCCCACCGTCACCTATCTTCATCCTCCCTTCTCAATCTCGTTCTCCTACAGCACCATTCATATCCCATCTCCTTTTACTTGTAACTTATGATTCCATGCTCCGAATTTAATTCCGAGACTACCGTTGTCTTAGTTAGAGTAAGCTCTTCATTCCTATCTTTTCAAATCTTCAAGAACTCCATTTGGTGCCATGAAGAATCTCCATTGAAGGGGGAAAAGCTCATCTTCTTTCATATTGTCATTCTCCTTTGTTTCAAGGTAACAAAAACCAAAGAAAATCTAAGTTTCCTCTCATTTTTGTATGTGTCCAAAAATTCACCTCACAATGGTGCTTTATCTTGCTCTCATAGCTTAATTCAAACTTCAAAGGACTAGGAGGAGTCCTATCTTGCTACTTAACCAAGCTCTCTTTCGAATTCCAAAGGTAATCATCAAATTTTGGTATTTCAAGACACTTATGTAAACCTAGGGTTTAATTATGAGTTTGAGTATTAAACTTAATGCTCATTACCTTTATATGTGTGTTGGTTAGAAGGTTGTCAAGTGATAAAAGTTCCTTGCCGATTTTCAACCAAGAAAGAACAAGAGAAAACAAGTGAGAAAGCTTTAAAAACAAAGAGGTAAATGATCTCTCAATGTAGTTTTATGTACTAGGAAATTGAGCTATATTTTCTTAATAATTAACCTAAAGAGCCAATGGGAAATGAGCTAGAAAACTATCCACAAGGTGGACTAAAAAGACATGGGAGCATTGTTGTGTATTCGCAGGTTGAAGGCATTTAAATGTGGAGATTCAGTGTTTAAGTTTAATGCAATTTAAGGGCCTAAGAGCCATGTTATTTAAGGGCCTAAGTGCAAGCAATTTAAGTTTATGCACTATATTGTGATGTAGTGTAGTTTAAGGTTTAGTTGTGTGTAAAGAACATCTCTTGTGAAGGTGAATGTGTTTGATGGTTAAAGGATGAAAAACCATATGTTTGTGTATAAGAATGTGTATTAAGAGATTGAATGTTCTTGATTGTCTAAAGGTGAAAAACAATGTGTTTTGGTGTAAGGTGATACAAGGGAAGCTATGGCGAAATTTAGTTGATAAACAAAAGAGTTATGTGTTGTAATGAGATTTTATGACCTAGAAGGTACTACGAATTTTTAAGTGTTAAGATGGTGTGAAAGAAAGTGAATTAAGGTGTTCTTAGGTGTTAAGATGCCTTAGGCATAGTCTTGGAGATTTAGGGAACTAATGGATGATTTCTTGATACACCAAGGTGATGGTGGAGGTGTCGTAAAGTCTGTGCAAAGTTTGGTGAACAATGAAAGTGTAACGCCTTGTGAAGGTTTAATTATGAACTTGTGGGAAAGACTTGAGGAGTGTGTGTAAAGGGGATGAGTGTAGTGCAAATGATGTTTAAAAGGGTGGTTATAAGGTAGTGAGGGAGTACTTTGGTTAGGTGAAGTTTTAGGCAAGAATACAAGTTACAAGTGTAAGAAAAAAAGTTCTAAGTGTTAAGGACTTAGTAAAAGTTGAGTAAAAGTTTACGGAATTTTTGGGATGTTTCGAGAGGGTTTAAGTGTGCCCAAAAGATGTTAAAACATGTGAGAGAACATGTGTAAAGCATAGGAAAAAATTGGGATGAATTTGGAGTTTAGAAAGAGGAGAAAAGCACATTAGAAAATGGGTTCTGCAGTGGACCGCCCCTACGGACCGCCCCTTGGGGAGGTCCAGTGCAGAGAAGTGAAAAAAAAAAAATTACGTGTAGCATCTGTTGTGGACCGCCCCTGGGACCGCCCCAGAGGGGCGGTCCAGACCAGAAATGAAGAAAAAAAATTGTTTAAGGCTCCTAATGATGGGGGATTGAATGGTAATGGTTTTAGATGATGTTTAGGCCTTGTTTGGTGACATGTAAAGGCCTTAAGAGGTGTAAACAAGTATGAGGTGTAATGAGAAGTGATTAACTTATATGATTAAGTTTAAATTACAATGACTTAGTGGTCCAACATTAGGAAGTGATGATGGTTAGAAAGATAAGCATTAGACTTTAAACAATCATGTTACATCGATGTTAATAAAAGTACATGTAATGTTATCAGTTGTTCGAGAATTGCTCGAGGAACATAAGTGGATGTGGTAAAGTGGACTTCGGTGACAGGTATGGTTTTCTTGCAACCTGTGTCCTACCGGATTACACCGGCTTGTATGCCAATGTGTTTTTCTGTGTGTTTGGCACGTTATAATTTGTTTTGATGATTGGTGTGTGTGTTATGTAAACATACGCATTCATTCATGGTTAATTGTGGTAATTGCGCACAGAAGATGCGAATACCATTGTGATAAGTGTGTGTGTATTTGTTAACAAGTGTGTGTGATAGTACAAGTGTGGGAGTAGAGAAACTCCCGGGGGAACAAACCCCGACAATATATAAATGTGAAACGGTGTGTTGTATTTTGATAAAATATATGTGTATATATATACTATATAGTGATTCACGAAAAGGGTATGAAACCGACATAGAACCTAGTGAGAATGAGATTCCCTAGGCAACAACATTGAAGTGAATGGAAATAACTGATAGACGAAGTTCTATCCCTTGGAGATGTTATGATCATGACTAGAACGATTTAAAAGATAGAAAATTGGAAATGAGTGATTTAATTGATGCTTGAAAATGAAGTGGGAGGTGAAACTTGATTATCATGAGATCAAGGGAAGCCGAACACAAATTGGAGTGGAAGGATAGTTCAACACTGATGCTGATCACATCAGGGTTGGATGATTCTTGAAGCTCCCTATAAGTGGTCACAAATAACCACGCTAAGAAAAGAAGCAAAGAGCATAAGTTGGACTTGGAGTTGTATGTGTTTTCAAAAAGGATTTTGAATTGGTATTTATAAAACGTCGATAGATACTTTACATAATTAAAGTTTTCTTACTTAACCTCACAAGGAAAAATTTCAAATTGAAGTGATTGTTATGATCTCCCAAAGGCACGGGGACGGAAGGTGTCCATCGCAACCGGGTTCTGCGGGATCACAGTGTATATCAAAGACATTTTTGATTGCCATACATGCTATGACATGTGTGGTATGTGTAATAAATGTTATTTTGACTTTGATCTCCTAAAGTGTATGCTATTAAGACCTATGAGTCTAAATGTGTTGTGTTACATAGACCTATGTGTCTAAAGGCTGTTATGTTATCAAGACCTATGTGTCTAAATGTTGTTATGTTACCCAAGACCAGAGAATCTAAGGGTTGTAATGTATGTGCAAATATTGTTAAGATACCCGGACCAGTGAGTCCGAGGTTATCATGTGAATATGTTATGTTATGATGAATGTGAATGTGTTACCGGACCATTGAGTCCGAGGTTGTGATGTAAAGTGTGTTTGGTTATGGAAGTTTTATTTCTATAAGTAATCCCCGTATTCTAATCCAAGATGTGTGGGAAGTGTAAACTTCGAGGACGAAGTTCTTTTAAGGGGGGTAGATTGAAATACCCCAAACCTTGATATGTGGTTTAAATATTAAACTATGGTATGTAAAGGCTAAAAAGTGCCTTAGAAACATCGGTGAACAATTTAAACCATAGTAAAATGCAATAAAGCACTAAGATACATTTGAGCAAAAACATGCTCTAAGCTTGGAGTGAACTTGGTTAGGACCCAAAGAGCCTACCAAGACTTAATAATATTCAATTATGATTTAATAAGGCTAATTAAGTCCTTAGGAAACTTTGGTAGACAGTTAAACCAAACAAAACACAAGAATATACCTTAAAGTCAATAAGAGCAAAAATGTGCTCTAAACTTGGGATAAATTTGTATAAGACCTAATGGTCATACCTATACCTTATAAATATGTTAATGAAAATATTAAATAAATTACCAAAGAAAACCAAGCTTGAAAACAAGTTAAAACACAAAATGTGCTTTAAGGAGTCTTAAAGCACATTTTTGAAAAATTGTCTTGTAAATGAGTTTTGAATGGCTAAATGTCCATCATTACTCTTTAATTAACATGTGTACTATATAGTATCACATTTGGAAGTCTATATCAATGGGAAATCAAAAATTTCACAAATATGTGCCTTAGTTTGTGAATAGTACTCAAATAGTGCTAGTTTAAGTTATAAGTCAACATAAGTCAAATATTTGGTCAACAAAGACCATAAATATCTCTAATGTGTAAGGGGGACACGGTTTATGGGTGTGAGTCATCACACTTGGCTAGCCAATTAAAGAAAGAAAGAAAAGTAAGTAAAAGGTTACTTTTGCTTTTAACATAAATATCTTCAAAGTACACTCTCTCACCTCATTCTCTTTCTCCTTGGTTCCCACCATCACCTATCTTCATCCTCCCTTCTCAATCTCGTTCTCCTACAGCACCATTCATATCCCATCTCCTTTACTTGTAACTTATGATTCCATGCTCCGAATTTAATTCCGAGACTACCGTTGTCTTAGTTAGAGTAAGCTCTTCATTCCTATCTTTTCAAATCTTCAAGAACTCCATTTTGGGGCCATGAAGAATCTCCATTGAAGGGGGAAAAGCTCATCTTCTTTCATATTGTCATTCTCCTTTGTTTCAAGGTAACAAAAACCAAAGAAAATCTAAGTTTTCTCTCATTTTTGTATGTGTCCGAAAATTCACCTCACAATGGTGCTTTATCTTGCTCTCTTCATAGCTTAATTCAAACTTCAAAGGACTAGGAGGAGTCCTATCTTGCTACTTAACCAAGCTCTCTTTCGAATTCCAAAGGTAATCATCAAATTTTGGTATTTCAAGACACTTATGTAAACCTAGGGTTTAATTATGAGTTTGAGTATTAAAATTAATGCTCATTACCTTTATATGTGTGTTGGTTAGAAGGTTGTCAAGTGATAAAAGTTCCTTGCCGATTTTCAACCAAGAAATAACAAGAGAAAACAAGTGAGAAAGCTTTAAAAACAAAGAGGTAAATGATCTCTCTTAATGTAGTTTTATGTACTAGGAAATTGAGCTATATTTTCTTAATAATTAACCTAAAGAGCCAATGGAAATGAGCTAGAAAACTATCCACAAGGTGGACTAAAAGACATGGGAGCATTGTTGTGTGTATTCGCAGGTTGAAGGCATTTAAATGTGGAGATTCAGTGTTTAAGTTTAATGCAATTTAAGGGCCTAAGAGCCATGTTATTAAGGGCCTAAGTGCGAAGCAATTTAAGTTTATGCACTATATGTGATGTAGTGTAGTTTAAAGGTTTAGTTGTGTGTAAAGAACATCTCTTGTGAAGGTGAATGTGTTGATGGTTAAAGGATGAAAAACCATATGTTTGTGTAAAGAATGTGTATTAAGAGATTGAATGTTCTTGATTGTCTAAAGGTGAAAAACAATGTGTTTTGGTGTAAGGTGATACAAGGGAAGCTATGGCGAAATTTAGTTGATAACAAACGAGTTATGTGTTGTATGAGATTTTATGACCTAGAAGGTACTAGGAATTTTTAAGTGTTAAGATGGTGAAAGAAAGTGAATTAAGGTGTTCTTAGGTGTAAGATGCTTAGGCATAGTCTTGGAGATTTAGGGAACTAATGGATGATTTCTTGATACACCAAGGTGATGGTGGAGGTGTCGTAAAGTCTTGTGCAAAGTTTGGTGAACAATGAAAGTGTAACGCCTTGTGAAGGTTTAATTATGAACTTGTGGGAAAGACTTGAGGAGTGTGTAAAGGGGATGAGTGTAGTGCAAATGATGTTTAAAAGGGTGGTTATAAGGTAGTGAGGGAGTACTTTGGTTAGGTGAAGTTTTAGCAGAATACAAGTTACAAGTGTAAGAAAAAATGTTCTAAGTGTTAAGGACTTTTTAAAAGTTGAGTAAAAGTTTACGGAATTTTTGGGATGTTTCGAGAGGGTTTAAGTGTGCCCAAAAGATGTTAAAACATGTGAGAGAACATGTGTAAAGCATAGGAAAAAATTGGGATGAATTTGGAGTTTAGAAAGAGGAGAAAAGCACATTAGAAAATGGGTTCTGCAGTGGACCGCCCCTACGGACCACCCCTGTGGGGAGGTCCAGTGCAGAGAAGTGAAAAAAAAAATATACGTGTAGCATCTGTTGTGGACCGCCCCTGGGACCGCCCCTCTGGGGCGGTCCAGACCAGAAATGAAGAAAAAAATTTGTTTAAGGCTCCTAATGATGGGGGATTGAATGGTAATGGTTTTAGATGATTTTAGGCCTTGTTTGGTGACATGTAAAGGCCTTAAGAGGTGTAAACAAGTATGAGGTGTAATGAGAAGTGATTAACTTATATGATTAAGTTTAAATTACAATGACTTAGTGGTCCAACATTAGGGAGTGATGATGGTTAGAAAGATAAGCATTAGACTTTAAATAATCATGTTACATCGATGTTAATAAAGTACATGTAATGTTATCAGTTGTTCGAGAACTGCTCGAGGACATAAGTGGATGTGGTAAAGTGGACTCCGGTGACAGGTATGGTTTTCTTGCAACCTGTGTCCTACCGGATTACACCGGCTTGTATGCCAATGTGTTTTTTCTGTGTGTTTGCCACGTTATAAGATAAATCATGAAACGAGCTTACAGTCGTTAATGTTATTGTATGTTTACGTGCCGATACCGGTAACCTCGAATGCGCTTGAAGGGCTAGTTCACCACTATTAGGTAAACGTAAGAGAACGGTATCCGGTGATAACGTCCGACCTAAGGAACGTTCTAACCACGGCTATGTGTGAGTTAGTTATGTGATGTTTGTGTGTGATGTTTGTGTGTGAATGTGTTACTCTCCCTTCCCTTGTGTGTGTCTAACAAGACTTAACCAATGTTGTGATTGTTTAACTAAGTTCAATGATGAACTTCTGACAAGTGCTAACGGGGGAGTGAGGAGTCCGGTCTGTTCCGGCCACGCGTGTGAGTATGGGGGTCGTTGTCATATCAGGTTCGATCCTCTCCGTATGTTATGGTTGTTTTCCAATTTGGTTCCCAACCTTCCCTTTAGCTTAACCAAGGCTATTACTGACTCACGTCGGGCCACAGGGGCATACTATGTTATGTTTGTTCGGTGTGCTTGGATCACTATATCCGAGACACCTTGTGTTAAGTTATCCGCTCATTTAATGAGATGGTAACGAGTTATGTAACGAGCTTATCATGAGACTGGCAACATTCTCTAGGCTCACCAGTGTATTAACAATGTTTGGGTCGGTTCCTAAGAGAACCATTTCCGTTATGTTATGTGATGTTGTTGTAATGCAATTTCTATTGCGATGTTATTATGTGCACGTTGAAACGTGAAAGTGTTGTTATGTGTTGTTATGGGATTCATGTTATATGTTGTAAAATGTGGAGTATGTGGATCATGGATATGAATCCCAGTTTGTGATAAGAGACGTTTAAGGATAACCCGAATAACGGGTAAGTGTCGTCTATTAAGGAAGTAGCTCCATTAGAGGAGAAACACTCTAGGATAATGAATACCATGAGTGACTTATCAAATAAGGATGTATTATCCGTTTATTGAGCCCATTGAGGCGAAATGTTGTGGTTGTGTGTTTACAGTTGCGTGCACGATTTAAATATAATCAACCGCATGCTAAGACGACAATTAGTTGTGCGTGGCCCGGTAGCATGTGGGCTGCGGGATTACCATACCAGCAAAGGTGCTGAGCCCCTTGGGGGCCACCCTTTCTCTTCTTTTCTTATTTCAGGTACGAAGTGCTGGAAGCCGTTTGAGAGTAGGACGGGTATCGTTGTACATGGGTAATCATTTAAGTGTATATATACAGTAGGCGTAGTAAGACCGAAACTGTTATCGGCATCAGTTTGTGAATACTCGGTACAGTTGAAAGGTGTATGTTGTTGTTGTTGTTAATGGAAAGGGATAGTAATGTGTAGTCGTCGGGAATTTAGCCCATCAGACCGGTACAATGTATGTATTAGCCTTGTTAGCCACGTGGGTGGTTAACGGCGTGTAACACCAAGAAGTTAAGTAATGTGTTGAAGTTTGTTTTCCGCTGCAGTTTGTTGTTAAGTGTGTATGTTGTTTGGATGGGGTGTTACAGTAATAATAGTAAAGCAGCATTAATAAGCAACTCAAGCATATTAATTCACACAAGCAGACATTCAATCTTATCACAGATTTTCACACAATGTCTGAACTGAGGAAATCCTCAGAGACAATCAAGCCACATAAATAACATACCGTGCACCGGGATTATAAGACCGTGGAGTATGAATCTGCTAAATTCTCTGGTGATCCTCGAGACGCCTCTTACAATCTATAAATATGCATCACACTATGCGTCAGCATCTCGTACTGTTACTAATCCACCCCGGTTTATTCCCCGTTGCTAATTGATAACTTTGTCGGGTCTTCGGTTTAACTCGGGATTTGGAAAAACGTGATATTACATGCGTAGTTGTGACTCGTATATTTAATATACTTAAAGTATGAACCTGTTTATCGTATGTAGTTCAATATACCCTTGTAATTATATAGTTTGTTTCTATATTCGCATGTATAATCCTTAATCATATTATACATTTTACCTTAGTATTTATTTTCCTAGGGTTAGTTTTTCCAAGTTTAATGTAGGATAATTCATCTGTAAAAATACTTTTGAACTATATACATCCTTATTATTCCATGAATACTCCTAACATTAGAACTTCCATACCTAATGTTTGTAATTCTTTTCTCTTTAACTTATATCATTTTAATTATGATGATATATGGTTATTAAACCATATTATATTTCCACTCCATAACATATATTTATTTATATACATGTATTATGGAACTATTATTATATGGTAAGTCTTATAATATATATTCATTCTTTTTAATGAATACCTCTTATATTATAAATGTTATAACTCTTATAACATTAAAAACCATATAATAAATTTCATTTAAAAATGTTAATATTTCCGAACAGCACCTATGTTCTTAAATATTACAAAATCCACCACATAATTAATATAATGTTATATTTTAGTTATATAACATATATTATGACATTTATGTCATTAAAACAATTATAACCTATAGTTGTAAATTGTTATATATTACCAAATAGCCCCTTATATTCTCGGCTTTTACTATAAACCACTAAACTTCCATAAATCACAAATCTAACCCAATTTAGAATACATAGTTTTCTAATGTCATTATTCTATATATTATACATATATCTTTGTAAAACCTTCTATATAACTCCAAAAATTACCAAACTATACCAAAAGGTTATAAACATCATTCCTAACCTTATATTTTCAATATTTACGGTTTCCACCATATATGTTACCTATATGTAACAGTGATATAAAATATCATATATTATACTTATATAATCCATATTAACTCCAAATTTAACCAAGTAAATTCCTAATAACCCATAGGTGTATAAAATACCATTTTATACCCTAAACTTTCGGTAATCTCAAATATACCCATATGTTATGTAATTTTTACAATTTAATACATAACTTAGTATAATTTGATAATTAAATTTATAAATCATCAAATCTGGTCAAAGTCTTTTGCTTGGTCAATATTTGACTTCCAAACATCATTTTGACCCCACTTCCTCGGTAATTACATAGATTACCCCAAACTTTTCAATATTTGCAATTTCACCCCAAAACTTTATAAAATCTTATAGTTTTTATTTAAATACATTTTAAATCCCAATTTTCGGCTATATTCACCTACAGCCCTCTAATGTTTTTTTATTTACGGCTTTGACCCCTTACTTATTAGTAAGTGCATAAATAAATTAATTAAGCTTTTAAACTTAAATAAAATGGCCTAATGACATGGCCTTATTACAACTTTACTTTATAACATAAAATTACACATAAATTGCTCAAAATATAACATAAGCTCACGGCCTTGCTGTAGCTTAATTATATTTCCACATAATGTCATAATTTGACCATTATGTTAATTAAATCACTTAAATGACTAGCTTAATTTATCTTAGTAATTTTTTTTCCATTTTTAGGTTAATATAACCCATATATTCTTCTTCACTCTCGGCATAATAAATATATATGCTAAGAATTCATAAAATCATAAGTTTTAAGGTGTTTATACCTTGATTTCTCCTTGTAACAACTCGGCAGCTTGAAGAAAATTCACCACATCATTTAGACATGTTTAACACACCAAAATAAGATATGATTATACTCCAAGCTTGAGCTTAACCATAAAGAACAATTAATGTAAGATTTAAGGCAAAAATCACCTTAAAAATGCAAGGGAACTTCCAAAGGATTTCGGCCTGAATAAAACACACCAAATGGTGTTAAATTCACCATATCAATATAGGAAATAGCTAGACAACAACAAGCTGCTATGGTAATAGGTTTTACCTTGGCAAAATGCCTTAAAGAAGGGTATTTACTTTAGATTTCGGCCACCCTTGCTCCAAATGGTTAACCAACTGATTGAACATGTAAATATGAAGATTATGAGTGTATAAACTCACAAAAATCAGAAAAAGAAAACCGCATGAAGAAAGGAGAAGCTTAAGGTATGTTTTTACCTTAAAATGCAAATTTGAACAACCTTGGTCCCTATACTTGCATCAGCCGAGATTGGTGCTTGTTCTAACCTTAAAACACTGAGAATGAGCCATAGGAATTGATAAATCACGAGATCCAAGTGTAGGTAAGGAAAAGAGAAAGAAAAAGAGCTAAAATAAGCCTTAAACCATTACCTTAGGTGCTTAAGAGATTGAATTGTCTTCCTTACTCAAAAACACAGCTTGAGAGAGTTTGGAAGAGGTAAGGGCTTGGCTGGAATGGGACAAGGACAAAGAGAAAGAAAGGAAATGTGTTTAAAGGAGTAAAATGTTATAAAAAGGAATAGTAAATGGTGATTCATCACTTAAGTAGATATTAGCACTTAATGCTGTGTGTGTGCTGTCCTCCCTCCTCCTTGCCTGCCGACAGCCAGTAGATAAGAATGGTCAATTAATTGACCATTGACCAAACTTTGTCAATGTGCTTAAAAAATGCATTATTTGGGTACTATTCACAAATAAATGTCATTTTTTTATTTTTATTTTCAAACTTGGATTTAGACTTTATAAAATAGTCTATCATGTCAAATTAATAATTAAATGATATACTCCAGTTAAAATGACAAAAAGTCATTATCTTAGAGCTCATACACAAAAATGTGCTTTAAGGAGTTTTAGAGCACATTTGTGTCACAGGGTGTTTCTGAGCTAGTTTTCTTTGAGAATAGTTTTTTTGTGTTCCTTACTTCATTACAATACTTAGGAATCCACTTTGGATCCTATTTGAGGTCATACAATCTTTATGGTGTCTTAAAGCACATTTTTGGCTTTACCGATCTTAAAGCATGTTTTGCCTTATTATGATCTTTTAGATTGTTCCCCAATGATATTTAGATTTACTAATCATCTTAGATCATTAATAGATCATTTAATTAAGTTTTAAGGTTAAGGGTATTTCAGTCTACCCCCTTAAAAAGGCTTCATCCCGAAGTCCTTACTCATCAACAGTTCACCTAAGGAATCAAGTTCCACTAAGTAATCACAGACAGGTCATCACTAGGGAGTACATCCCACTACGTTCAGATCTATTCTATATGTATCAGATTTGATACAGCAATAATCTCATTCCATATAGTCAATAATCATGACACATTCATAACACAGCACTAAACACGGTGCAAAGCTCATTCATACACAGCACTAGACAAGGTGCAAAACTCAATCATACACAGCACTAGACAAGGTGCAAAACTCAATCATACACAGCACTAGACAAGGTGCAAAAACCAACAAGAAGTACTCAAAGGTGTCTCACAAGGGGTACTCCACGCACCCCTATTCATATGCCAGTATCTCGCGAGGATACTCTTAAATCACTCCGCGTGATGTGTGGCATTATATTTAACGATGGCAAATCATAGGGAAGCAGTCCTAAAGGCCAGGACTTGACGATCCCCAACCCCATGCTAACCAACGTCAACCACCCGTGGACGCACCGGTTTAGTAACGAAGGACACTGCGGTCCACGGCTCCTCGAACAGTATCACCTAATTTCCTTAATCACCCGTAGACACACCGGTCTAATGACAAAGGGCTCTGCGGTCCACGGCTCTTTGGGTGATGTCACTCGCAGACACACCGGTCTAATGACGAAGGACTCCACGATCCATGGCTCTTCGAGTGACGACCTAATTCCAATTTCTAATCATATATGTTTCCACTTGTAGGAAGTTTCAAGAGTCATTCAACCCCGACGTGGTCGGCGTCAGTGTTGAACTATATCTCACCTCAATTTGTGTTCGGTTTTGCTTGATCGGACCAGGATCAAGTTCAACTTCCCACGTCAATTTCAATCAATTAATTGTTTTATTCATTTCTAATCTTGTTTCCTCTTGATATCTGCCACCTTGTGTTCTATAGATACACAAGTCAACTAATGTAATTAATCTAGTCATTGGCATATAGGATCATGTACCCTAACCATGTACCATTCTCTTGACTTATTATTATTCATACAACTCCTAAAGGATTTACTTTCACTAGGTTACACATTGGTCTCATGCCGATTCACTCATCGCATTTTAATAATCGGTTTCATACTGAATCACAAATCATATAGTATGGAGCTTTCTACTCCTTCTATTTGAAATCTCCCATTGGAGCTACCAGATGAACCTACTTGAACTCTCAACCGGAGCTAACAAGTTAGGCATTTATGTGTTTAATGTTCGCAATGTTTGCATAAATAATCGACAATAGGATAAGAACACTCTATCTGTTCTCCCTTTCCTATTCACCACAACAACGCGAACTAATATATATATATATATTCATACACATAATACATCACAATATTACCTCAAGTAATATAACACAGTCATAATACTTGTACTCTACGTACAATAATAGCTTGCAGCATGTGTACCATGCGCTATGTACTCCAACGTACAGTATAATTTAAGCGTGTGGAATCGCTCTACCCCCCTTAAAAGGGATTACGCCCACATAATCTACGAATATGTCATCTTGAAGTAATAAGTACAAGATGTTCCACTCATATGGAATATTCGTGCACTAATGTGCTACGTATACATTACCCTTTTTCCTCTGGGGTCGGGCTCTAGCCACTCTGGCTATACTACCTATGTTGGTTAGGTGTATATATGTTCATGTATGGTTGATCGGGAGATGTAAACACATCATTTGTTTTCCCAAATCTGTTAAGTATGTCTAACCTATGCGATATGGGCCCACTCGCTCTGCAAGCAGTATGCCCAACTACTTTAGGGTTAAGTTACCCTTTTAAGTAGCAGCTTCATGCCGGTTTCTACTCCACGTGACGTTGTTTTCTACACGGTCTTCCATAATCATGGCCATGGAGGAAACTATATCGCTGTGTGGTATCATCATTACACACGCTAATTATTTCAACTAGCTATTCTATTCAGTCCTCCTGAATTCTACACATGCTCATGGTAGATTCCCAAGAGTTCATGCCACCCTACCGAACTAACCTTCGGTGTAAGGGTTGTCGAGCTATGGTCTAGCACCTATTGCTTGCAGTAATTTCCCTAAAATGTCAAAACGAGTCTGATATGCGCAACTAACTGGCGCCTCATGACTCCAAGTTATTTCCTTCTGGGATGAGTTCGTTGCTTAGGTACCTTATAGGTCCTCTTTTACTGGTGTGAACTCATATCCCTCGTGTGTTGGTATTTATTGTCCACACATATGGTTCATCCCTGTACTCCATTAGGTGAATCCATTGGTTTATCTGATCTTCCACGTTCTACGTCTCACCAACATAATTCTGGTAACAGTTATTATAATGGTCGCTTGTTGCGCACCATATACCAGTCGATTAAACAGTTATCCGCTATTGCGGTTTGCATGGAGTATCTAATATCCAGCTTAGAGTATCTCTTGTAATGCTCGCTTTTGCCCTTCGTCTGTTGTAAACATACAATACGACTGTGGGTTCTAGCTTGGCCTTCGTTTTCTGTACAACCCTAATTGGTATTATCCTACTAACGTTTTATGGCTTGAGCATGTGGTATTATTGTTTCATGCGAGATCATCGCAGCGCTCTCAGCGCATTATATAACTCTTTCTTTGCCCCCCCTTTTTGGGTAGCATCTATAATCTTACAAAGGTTTCTCTAATATAACTTCCTAAGATACCACAATTCCTCTTCTCATTCATGGGTTCACCTCGCCTTTACCATAAAATAGGCCTTGGCTTCCTCGTTTACTAAAATCCTCAAAACTCGTATTCTAACTCATCCACTATGGAGTTGTGTCTTTATATCATTTTATTATCAAGCTATCCTTGATTTTTCCTAACCTTATTAGTTTGACTGAGATCTCTCTCGTCAATTCATGGTTTACCTAGTCAGGATTCCATTCACTGACTTAGACACAGAGTTGATTACCTCCTGGGTCCTCACACTACTCGTTTACATACATGGGGTATCATACTGATACATTACTACTTACCCAACTAACTTAATGTAAGTTTTGTCAGGCCCACAAGCTCCTAGGAGTGCGGTCGTCCCATGTCTCGTTTAGTGCACTCGTAGCTTTCGTACCCGGTGATTATCGTACTCTTAGTCCCGGTAATTTATGTTTAAGTAATTATGCTGCCAATTCTGAACCTTTAACGTCAGAATGGCCCTAATATTAGGTTCTATTTTACCTTCTCTAAGATAGGTGTTTGCGACTTATCGCCCTAATTCTGGTTTTCACATGCTCGTCATGTGGTATCTGTGAGTGGGGATCAGTAACTACTATTATCTCTCCCATTCACTCCTAGGCTGTTAACGCCTTCAGATATGAGTTTTCAGTTCTAAAACTCCACCCAATCCATTGGGTTACACCCTCTTGTTGTAATATGGACTCCATGTCAAGGGTTGACACATCGTGTTTCCCCTGCCTTATGGTAGTCCCTTTTTAGCCTAATATTAATCAACATTTGTGATTCATCACCTTTGTTCTCCTAGTTTTGGGTCATTTTGGTGGTACTAAGGGTATCCTTCCGTAGGCCTATGCCATACGATACTCAGGCTCAATGCTTATTCTAACGGTTAAATGATTATTGGTCTTTCTATTTAATTTAATCCCAATTGGTTCTAATACTTTCTTCTAAGGTTATAATTGGATACCCACAACTTAGTGGTTTCCTCTTTTCATCGCTGTTCACTATGTAGTCCTTACCATTATTCAACTCGTATCCCCTCCATCCTCTTCGAGGTAACGGTATCCTCCGCCCTCGATAAATTCATTGTTTAATTAATATCAACTGCCGTCCGTACGGGAGTCTTGCAGCACTATGGGTACATAACACATCCGGTGTGTGTGGTGCGGGAATAACATTGGCCCCTTTATTGCACGTTAGCATCTGCCTAATCCTTTTTTTTTACAACTCCAAATTAGTTTGCCATAACGATACTTATCTATTATTTTCATCCACTCAATCGGATAGGTTTTTATTTAGAGTCTTGGCTCATACAGCTCACTTCTTGCCCTCTGGCAATGTTCAATGGTAGTGGTTTAACCACAAGTGTCGCACACTCCCTAAATATGGTTATGCTGGTCCTGAAGACCCGACACTCCCCACCGGTAATGAATGACGTTTAATGTCCATACCGGCACTGGGGTTAGGCTTGTAGGCACTAATTATCGTTATTCTCATTTACTCCCCTTTTAATACTCTACTAAATGGTGTATTATTTTCAGGTTTAATGGTCAGACCGGCTAGGTCTTCCCGAGGTTTTATCCACCTCCGACCCAAGGGTTTCGTACCCTGCCTTTAAGAAGGTTGTGCCCCACTTCATTGCACTAGGGACTCACATAAAAGTTTAGTGTTTATTGGTAACCGCCTGGACCACTCGGTCTTTTAGGGTTAGTTTACCGTTGCTGCACTTGCTGTAGCAAGTGCGCAAGGCAGGTTGAAATTTAATACTTTGGTTAATGTGGCACTTGCAGTGGCAAGTGCGCCATGCAGACTGAGCCACCGGTACGGTGTGTCAGTGCAGTGCTATTCCCTAATCGGGTTCCTGTTCTAGTCAGAAGTTCTTATTCAAATTAATACAGTCTCACTCCCGCACTCGTTCCCACAAATTTACCGTGGTAGTAAGGTCTTACTTTCCTCACGAGGTGTTGCATGATAGCGACTTAGCGAGTTCTTGTTTCTACAGTTCTCATGATCTCTCCTCATGCACGTCGGGCCATCTTGAACCTTTAGTGTTGCATGGTTTTAGAGTTACTCGCTTCGGGTGAGACTTCTAAAGGTAATTCCTTCCGTCTGTTACATATCCCATAAACTAATCATTACCCATCGTTTCTACCTCTTTTCCCCCAAGCGCACCATCGGTGCTATCCTGGATGTAAGACAGGGTCGCCTTGCTTATAGCAAGCTAGCCCCATTAGTCCTACAGGAATTTTCTCAAACTCTCGGTTTATTATTTATCTCATCCACGTATGGTAGACATTACGTCATTACCAGGACCCCCGGTCCTAAACATTACATCAAACACAAAGTCTTATTTTCTACATTTAACATAATCCTCTTAGCATCCACATCGGGTCTTCCCGATCAGGAGAGTTATCTCCGTGGTGTTTCCCATTTCATTGTCTCACTAGATAGTACTCGAGGTACGGGCTGCGGCGGGTGGGGTACCATTGCAAGTTTCCCGGGATGCTCTCCCATCAAGTGCGAGTGTTTCATACAGTCTTCGCGTTACTTGGGGTTGCTGGACCCTCACCACTTTCCGCTGCTCCGTGTTCTTCCTCAGTACTGTTACCCAGACCTCTCCCTGACATATGTCAAGAGGACGGGTTATACCTTTACTCGGTCTAATACCGTAGTCTCGGTCGTTTAATATTGAAGTGCCTCTACGGCTATGGTGTGCAAGCCTTGAGCATTGCATCAACCCCGCAAGGTCACGTATCCTCACAACGTTTCCCGTATTCCCAAAACCTATGCTCACTGTATAAATCCTACTATCTCTTGTCATCAGAGCGGTACTCCGCTCTGATACCACTTTTGTAACACCCCTACTCTAATCGGCTCCTAATCATCTTACTTAACACTGTAATCAGCGGTAATCTCAACAATTGAACTACTGGTGTCACCGTTCTCACTCGCCCATACGAGTAACAACGTGCTTACTGATATATTCATAAATACGAAACAATTTCCCACAGTGACAACAAGAGATAGATCTAACCTTCCCAAACCAATATAAAATACATTCATAGTGAGCATTCTAAGTGTCCCAATCCTATACACGTTTCTAAGTTCGTATCAAAATGCAACAGTGCATATTAAAACAACTGTAATTAAACTACCCAGCGCTTCCCTCTCTTTGTCGACACCGGAAGCTGCATACCTGCAAAAATGGTTGTTTGTGGTATGGAATCAGCCCCTGCTGAGTATGTTACTACATGACTGTCATGCCCCCTCGGACCCTCAGTTAATTGGTCGAGAGCATGCAGTTCATTTCCATGCAAGTAGTTTAAAGTTAAAACTGTAAAGCAACAACATATATTGCAGTAAACTCAAATAGCAAACAAGCCCCCGGCTTTACACATCGCATCGTAATAAATCACTGAAAGCGTTACAACGCTTATATGAGTACAGAGACTCCATTCCAACAAACTTGATAATTCATAATTGAGTACGGCGACTCACTCGACCAAACAATCCACCATAATCCACACACGAGTACAGCGACTCGACTCAACCAGTTCACATCACAGGTATAAGTACAACGACTCAATTAATCCAAATCACAATACACAATGAGTTCAACGACTCGTTTCAACAAATCCACCAATAAACAACACATAATCACAAAGCATAACCAATGAACAACAAGGCGAAACAACGAGAATTATAACAAGTATAAATTCTCGTCCTTGGCATGCAAGCCCAAATAATGTTCGCCTAATGTACGAGCTAATATAGTCGTTCGTAATTGTTCAGTCATGCCTAATGACAACGTCTCGTTAGAACGACGTGTCTCTAAGTTACCCATCTCTATGGCGGGTCACCCACGGCAATAGCCACTCCAGCGGTAGAGTCTCCGACCTACGAACCATCTGCAATTCGTTGGAAGTTTATCCAGATACTTACGGTTACCACACGGTATCCTAGTATCGTTAATGGATCACAGTTCACAGCAAGAGCCACATCCTCTTGATAAACTTATCTATACCATCGCGTCGTTTTACTATTTTTTTCTAACACAGCAGACTAAGGTCGTTAGTCCAATCCTAAGTATGTCGACTCGGGATCCAGTGTTAGATACGAGAGCGGCGTTTAAAGAGGCCAATGCTCCGTATATAAGTCTCAGATATTATATATATCTTATTATCCTGATGCTACATAGTATTACTTACGTTCCTTGTATTACACATATAAGATAGCATCATTGCCGCTAGTTCATTTTATAATTTGTTCATATATACGAACGGTACTATTATCGCACAACAGTAATAATAGTAAAGCAGCATTAATACGCAACTCAAGCATATTAATTCACACAAGCAGACATTCAATCTTATCACAGATTTTCACACAATGTCTGAACTGAGGAAATCCTCAGAGACAATCAAGCCACATAAATAACATACCGTGCACCGGGATTATAAGACCGTGGAGTATGAATCTGCTAAATTCTCTGGTGATCCTCGAGACGCCTCTTACAATCTATAAATATGCATCACACTATGCATCAGCATCTCGTACTGTTACTAATCCACCCCGGTTTATTCCCCGTTGCTAATTGATAACTTTGTCGGGTTTTGGTTTAACTCGGGATTTGGAAAAACGTCATATTACATGCGTAGTTGTGACTCGTATATTTAATATACTTAAAGTTTGAACCTGTTTATCGCATGTAGTTCAATATACCCTTGTATATTATATAGTTTGTTTCTATATTCGCATGTATAATCCTTAATCATATATTATACATTTTACCTTAGTATTTATTTTCCTAAGGTTAGTTTTTCCAAGTTTAATGTAGGATAATTCATCTGTAAAAATACTTTTGAACTATATACATCCTTATTATTCCATGAATACTCCTAACATTAGAACTTCCATATCTAATGTTTGTAATTCTTTTCTCTTTAACTTATATCATTTTAATTATGATGATATATGGTTATTGAACCATATATATTTTCCACTCCATAACATATATTTATTTATATACATGTATTATGGAACTATTTATTATATGGTAAGTCTTATAATATATATTCATTCTTTTTAATGAATACCTCTTATATTATAAATGTTATAACTCTTATAACATTAAAAACCATATTATAAATTTCATTTAAAAATGTTAATATTTCCGAACAGCACCTATGTTCTTAAATATTTACAAAATCCACCACATAATTAATATAATGTTATATTTAGTTATATAACATATATTATGACATTTATGTCATTAAAACAATTATAACCTATAGTTGTAAATTGTTATATATTACCAAATAGCCCCTTATATTCTCGGCTTTTACTATAAACCACTAAACTTCCATAAATCACAAATCTAACCCAATTTATAATACATAGTTTTCTAATGTCATTAAAACTATATATTATACATATATCTTTGTAAAACCTTTATATAACTCCAAAAATACCAAACTATACCAAAAGGTTATAAACATCATTCCTAACCTTATATTTCAATATTTACGGTTTCCACCATATATGTTACCTATATGTACAATGATATAAAATATCATATATTATACTTATATAATCCATATTAACTCCAAATTTAACCAAGTAAATTCCTAAAAATTCCTAATAACCCATAGGTGTATAAAATACCATTTTATACCCTAAACTTTCGGTAATCTCAAATATACCCATATGTTATGTAATTTTTACAATTTAATACATAACTTAGTATAATTTGATAATTAAATTTATAAATCATCAAATCTGGTCAAAGTCTTTTGCTTGGTCAATGTTTGACTTCCAAACATCATTTTGACCCCACTTCCTCGGTAATTACATAGATTACCCCAAACTTTTCAATATTTGCAATTTCACCCCAAAACTTTATAAAATCTTATAGTTTTTATTTAAATACATTTTAAATCCCAATTTTCGGCTACATTCACCTAGCCCTCTAATGTTTATTTATTTATGGCTTTGACCCCTTACTTATTAGTAAGTGCATAAATAAATTAATTAAGCTTTAAACTTAAATAAAATGGCCTAATGACATGGCCTTATTACAACTTTGCTTTATAACATAAAATTACACATAAATTGCTCAAAATATAACATAAGCTCACGGCCTTGCTGTAGCTTAATTATATTTCCACATAATGTCATAATTTGACCATTATGTTAATTAAATCACTTAAATGACTAGCTTAATTTATCTTAGTCATTTTTTCCATTTTTAGGTTAATATAACCCATATATTCATCTTCACTCTCGGCATAATAAATATATATGCTAAGAATTCATAAAATCATAAGTTTTAAGGTGTTTATACCTTGATTTCTCCTTGTAACAACTCGGCAGCTTGAAGGAAAATTCACCACATCATTTAGACATGTTTAACACACCAAAATAAGATATGGTTATACTCCAAGCTTGAGCTTAACCATAAAGAACAATTAATGTAAGATTTAAGGCAAAAATCACCTTAAAAATGCAAGGGAACTTCCAAAGGATTTCGGCCTGAATAAAACCCACAAAATGGTGTTAAATTCACCATATCAACATAGGAAATAGTTAGACAACAACAAGCTGCTATGGTAATAGGTTTTACCTTGGCAAAATGCCTTAAAGAAGGGTATTTACTTTAGATTTCGGCCACCCTTGCTCCAAATGGTTAACCAACTGATTGAACATGTAAATATGAAGATTATGAGTGTATAAACTCACAAAAATCAGAAGAAGAAAACCGCATGAAGAAAGGAGAAGCTTAAGGTATGTTTTTACCTTAAAATGCAAATTTGAACAACCTTGATCCCTATACTTGCATCAGCCGAGATTGGTGCTTGTTCTAACCTTAAAACACTGAGAATAAGCCATAGGAATTGATAAATCACGAGCTCCAAGTGTAGGTAAGGAAAAGATGAAGAAAAAGAGCTAAAATAAGCCTTAAACCATTACCTTAGGTGCTTAAGAGATTGAATTGTCTTCCTTACTCAAGAACACAGCTTGAGAGAGTTTAGAAGAGGTAAGGGCTTGGCTGGAATGGGACAAGGACAAAGAGAAAGAAAGGAAATGTGTTTAAAGGAGTAAAATGTTATAAAAAGAAATAGTAAATGGTGATTCATCACTTAAGTAGATATTTAGCACTTAATGCTGTGTGTGCTGTCCTCCCTCCTCCTTGCCTGCCGGCAGCCAGTAGATAAGAATGGTCAACTAATTGACCATTGACCAAACTTGGTCAATGTGCTTGAAAAATGCATTATTTGGGTACTATTCATAAATAATTGTCATTTTTTATATTTTTATTTTCAAACTTGGATTTAGACTTTATAAAATAGTCTATCATGTCAAATTAATAATTTAAATGATATACTCTAGTCTTTAAAATGACAAAAAGTCATTATCTTAGAGCTCATACACAAAAACGTGCTTTAAGGAGTTTTAGAGCACATTTTGTGTCACAGGGTGTTTCTGTGCTTAGTTTTCTTTGAGAATATTTTTGTTGTGTTCCTTACTTCATTACAATACTTAGGAATCCACTTTGGATCCTATTTGAGGTCATACAATCTTTATGGTGTCTTAAAGCACATTTTTGGCTTTACCGATCTTAAAGCATGTTTTGCCTTGTTGTGATCTTTTAGATTGTTCCCCAATGATATTTAGATGTTTACTAATCATCTTAGATCATTAATAGATCATTTAATTAAGTTTTTAAGGTTAGGGGTATTTCAAAATCTGTTTCAAATACATGTTTTCACCTAGTCCCTAGTTCTTAAGTTCTCTAGTTTCTAGGTAAATTTTGACATAGTCTCCCCTATATTTTTACATTCTCACCACATGTTTTAGCCCACAAAACATCACTCATTTCACCTGCTTGTAAACAGCATTAATATACCAAGCTCTCCAACACAATACCAACACTAACATCATTAAATTCCTGCACTCAACATCAATTCCCATCTAGGTTTCAATAAGCTTTTACATGTCTTTTAAAGGTTTAAAACATTGTATTCTATTACACATTGCACTACTACTCAACACTATATTCAATACACATTTAATAGGTTACTAAAATCTGTTACAACAAGCATTTTACAAGACTACACAAGTGAGCACAATTACCTTGTTTTCCCTTCTAGTTTCTCTTCTCCTCTTCCTTCTTCTTCCTTTCCTCTTTCTTTTCTCTTCCCACCGGTTTTGCAACTCAAATCCTCACTACAACCCATATATACACATCATCTTAATACACTAACTAACCCTTTTCAATCTTTAAGCTTAATGTAAGTTTTAGGGTTTAGAAATTTCATTACCTTGCAAGGGTGTAAGTAATGCTTGGAATAGATCAAGAACAATATTTCTCACCCTCCAAGAGTGCCAAAATCAGCTAGAGTACAAAGGAACCAAACAAGAGTTTAGTCTAAATTTCGTTTTGCCCACAAGGCTAGAAAAACAATGAGGTTTCAAGAATATTTTTACCTCAAACGAACAAGGAGATGAAGGTGGTTGTAATGGTGGTCTTGAAGCTCCAAATGCTACACACCCATGGAGATGAAAGTTGTTGTTTTCGAATTTTGAAAAGAGGCTAGTGTTCTCCTTGAAGAGAGGAACACAATGGTATACTTTTTGTGATTTTTTGTGAAGGTTCAAGGGAGTAACAAGAGGAGAGAAGTGAGTATTTTTGTGTGGGTGCTCAAATCTCCATGGCTGGCCGGTTGAGGAAGAAAGCAACCAGAGAAAGAAAAGAGAGTGAGGGAGGGGGTCTGTACGAGAGTGTGAGAAATGTGAGGGTAGGAGAGAGAGTGGTGAGTTAAAGTGAGTTTATTTGCTTTTTTTATTGTTTTGTCTTGTAGTGCATTAGCACAATTTAATAAGAGAGTGTGAGGGAGTGTGAGAGAGGGATCAAAATCGGACCCCCACTGCACACACACAGGTTTCACATTTTTATTTTCAAAAGTGGACACATAAGTTTGAGTTATTTATGTTTTTACCCCACAACTTCCCGTTTTTGACAGTTTTTACTAATTTCTCGTTTTATTGATTTTATTGGTTCTAAAGCTTCACTAATATTTATTAATGACTATTTAGTTGACCAAAACTGTTACGAGTCTATTTGACCCGCTTAAAGTCACGTTTTCCCGGTTTCCTCGAAAAACGCGCTTTAAGGTTCGTTAGTGTTTTAATGCATTATTTGGATCCGTTTTCTTCGGGAGTTGTTCCCATATATTATTTAGGTCTTATTAAACCTTCAGAATCCATATAATATGCTAACCGAGGTCTCATACCTCCTATGGTTACTTAACGCTTATTTAGCGTTTTTCGCTTTTTAAGCGTTTATTTATTTCTTTTGGATTTATTTTTCCTTACCAATATTACTTAAGCATTATTAAGCTCTTAAATAAGGATTAGAATAATCTTAATCACTATATTTAAGTTTGGGGTATTTCAATCTACCCCCCTTTAGAACTTTGTCCTCAAAGTTGCTCAAGGTTATAGGATTACGATACTTGCTCATTCATACTTGTCTATGCCAAAAGTCGTACATTATTCATCCTTACAATTCCTAAGTTCATTACTCAAATTCTCTAAATTCCATACCATACAAATGTACCCTCATTACTCCAATCCGCATTACATCCAACCATCTGGTTCCACATTACAAGGTTCATACATACATACAGTGCAAAGCTATCCCCAAACCAATGCAACACACATTACAATCCCGCAGGCACTCAGGTCCTCTAGACACAGGACTCCTCTATGTCCTGCTGCCCTTGGACTAATACAATATGATATACTACTATCTTCTCCGGTATAAGCTTATAACAAATCCTCATTCTCAGTCTAAGGAAAATCCTTTTCACAACTACTAATTAGGAATCTTTCTAAAACACACAACTCCAAATTCCAATTTATATTCATTACTTCTATCCTATGTGTGATTCTTGTGACCACTTGATGGGAGCTTCAAGAATCGTTCGACCCAGATGTGATCAGCACCAGTGTTGAACTACCTTTCCACCCCAATTTGTGTTCGGTTTCCCTTGATCTGATCAGGATCAAGTTTGACTTCCCACCTCAGATTCAACCAAACAAATAATTTAATTGTTTTCATTTTCTATCTTTTTACTCTTCCTAGTTGTGATTACGAATTCATACATCTCCAAAGGATGGAATCAGTCCATCAATCATCCTCACTCTACTTCCCAAATGCTTTACTCCGTGCTTCAATACCTAAATGCTCATTTCCTCAACCTTCACTACTTTCATCCATCACTCTCCAATATTCTAACTAGGGATTACCGTACTTGTGAAATTTAGTTGTCCTCAATTTACTTCCAATCATTTACCTAGGTATACACTACCCCTAGACTTCATTCATCTACTACTCTCATTCATTTCGTACTACTTCTTCCCAGGCTACAATACTTGTGGAGCTCCGTCCACTACTCATTACCTTTCTTTTACTAATACTCTTACATGGTGTTACAAGGTAGGTATATCCATCCTATGGTATTTGCATCTCTCATGCCTAATTACCACGATTTCGATATGCATGAATACTTATGTTTATTTAACATAGGCATCAATCATCAATTCGTTTCTCATTTGTGCTATGCACATTATCGTTTATGTGTTTTCTTCATGAAACTTATACTAAGCGGTTTTCGCTCTACCCCCCATAAAAGGGATTACACCTACGTAATCTCCCATATGTTAATATTAAACATTGGTTTACTCGATTTGGGCAATCTGAAGCGTTTCAGCTTCATTAGGGTTCATTATATAATGTACTTTGGTCAAAGGTCTTAACCATACCAATGGTTCAGTCCTTGCACCAAGGATCCCTATATGAGTTTATTTAACTCATAACCAATTCGGTTCTAGCCTATTAGGGCTCAAGGCATTAATAGCCATTCTATCATACTTACGGGGTATACTAAACCTCTAAGCTAGGTCCCACTAGCTTCTGCTGCTCGACCCTGATAATCTTAGTACTTAATTGCTCTTTGGTTATTCCCAATGTGCTACTCATCACCTTTTTATCCCTCTACTGTGGGAATAAGGTTTACTAACAGTGTGGTATTCTTTTACCGTTGTTTGAACTCAATGAGTTTAGGCTCTCTGGCAATCTATTATGTATACCATTCATACTCCGATGATTATTCACTAAGTTCCTCCGACTTATTGTCGGGCGAGGTTAAGTCACTACTTAGTTGTAGTGCTTCCTCTATTGTCAACAGCTTCTGATTTATACCAGTTCTTCTGGTTCAGTACAAGTGTTCTTTTAGTTGTATGACCTTGCATTTTCTATGCATCGGTTCTAGTGACTTTCTTAAGTCTCCTTTCGCCTTTTTATTCCGATGGAATTCACATCTTGTGATTGTTAGTGTGCTTTGCACTCTTCGTGCTTCTTTGGCCTTAGGCCGCACGGTTTGTTGCTAAGCTTGCTTAACTGGCTTATGCCATCTTCGTTGGTGAAAAGAAGGGTTTACTACGGTTTAAATTCTCCATATCCTTAGCCATCGCATTAGATCATTAGCTGCACAAGTGCAATACCAAAACACTCAGTCATACAGAGTGCAGAGGCGTAAAAGCTTGACAGTAAGTCACTTATGTGATAGGAAAGAATATTTCTGCCTGTCATCTCATACTTATACTCCGTGTCATTATCCGCTACTTCCTCATAGCGGTCGCTTGTTGCGCACCGTATTCTTACTCATTATACAACATCATTCTTACTGACTGTGTTACTGTGGTAGCTCATCTTTACTCATTACCATTGCCGTTAGCACCATTTCCTTATGGTTTAAATACACTAGGAGGTTCCTAGTTCATATGTATGATGATTGTCGTAACATACCGCAATGTGATTATTTCCCAATGTGGAGATGTTTCATTTCAACTTAGGTTTCATGTGTAGGTTAGCTTACCTCACATTCTATCATCATTTATGATACAATTTACCAAGTATCTTAGTTGACAAAGGATGAAATAATTCATCGGGTCATGAGCTCTCTTGAGCGTTGGTCATTCGTGGTGTTCAATGTGTACTCACATTGACTGTTTTTGACAATTACTATCTTCCCAGTGCTGAGCATTGGTTATAGGCTCTAGCTGTGTAGTTTTACTTGTATGTACATAACCGGAACATCCCACGAAACTTCGAGGGTTTTCTGGTCCCGTTCTCCAATTGGAGGGTATTTTATCACTGACAAGTGAAGGTTCTTGTTGAGGGGCTTGTTTCCACTCATGGGTCTCATGACAAGGTTTACCATGTTGGTGTTTATACAATGGTTCACCACATGCTTGGGTGCATATGGAGTATACTTGCTCCTTCGAGTCTCTATGCTCTTTAAGCGTTGTGCTTTTACAGTCCAAAGCCTCTTGTAGGCGTAGTGGTTTGGAAATCTCATTTTCTTGTTCCATCCTCCCTTGGCAATATCTATATGCGCAAGCTTTATAGTTATAGTAGATGGAAGCCTTTCCTAAGGTTCACATCTTCACCACATTGGTGGTCTTCGGTTAATGAGAGGTATTTTTCCTCGGGTTTCCCGTAGTGTCCAAATGTGGACTAGGCCAATGTTGGCATCATCACGATTCTTATGCCTCTGTGCTACCATTGCTACAGAAAGCATGAAGGTAATTAAAAGCTTGCCAACTGTATACTAGACTGATGCTCTAGTGACAGTGACACTGAGTTGGCCATTATTACAAGCCACTCAGGATGTTGGGTTTGAATTGATGGTCCAGTTGTTGATTTCTTTGTCGTATGAGACAATATCTCTTGCATGTCTTATTACCAAGTGGTGTGGGTTATGCAACCGTTAAGGTTTACATAACATAGTTGGTTGTTGGCTTTTAAGCCTTATTGCTGTAAGCTATGCTCTTTGCAAGCTGCTTATACATGTTTCCCCTCCCTGTATACCCCATAGGTTGGAGGTATTGCTGGGCTCCATGGTAAGTCGTGACATCACGCTTCCGTTCGTAGGAGATCCTTTAGGCAATCTGGTGTTAATCAGTGCCTTCTTGCGGTTGAGGGTATTTCATGTTAAGTGAAATCCCTTCGGTGTCCTAACCGAGTATGCATTCCAGCTCTATGCTCTCTCCATGACGCTTTGTTCGATTGGTGTTAACTCAAACACCCTTCGAGGATTGCTCATGGGTGTTGTTAGGTTACGCCGTTACATCCGGCTAATGTTTATGATGTGTTACACCCACTCTACCGCCTTGTGGTATCATAGTTTGAGTCATCTCTTGTGGGTTATAATGTTCTCTCGTTCTTGGGTAGACTGTTTATACTTGTCCCTAGTGCTTAAGGCTAGGTTAAATATCCTCTTCGATGATGGATTATGCTTTGTGGTAATCTTGGGGTTGCTCTTGGGAGTTCTGTCCCGTTTGTTGAGCATTGTGGTGTTCACGTTAGGCGATTGCCTTACTGTGTTTAGGCTGGGTATACTTCCAGCTATCACGTATTTGTTTGATGTCCTTGAGACCTATCTAATGTCTATACTTACTAGTTTGTGCTTTTTGCACTTTCTAGTTCTTATTCTTACTTTCAGATGGATTCTCTGAATTCCTTTATACTTGATTGTCTGAGGTGTCCAGTTGTTCTGATTTGAACTTACTGATGGTTCGTAGAACGGAGTTGACTACTTCCCGTGTGTCGTTCACTACATGTAAACATACGTGGGGTACCATGTTGATACGTTACCACTTACCCAACTATATGTCAGGCCCGCAAGCTCCTTCGGAGTGCGGTTGTCCCACATCCCGTAATTGGGTACACTCGTAGTGTTCGTCACACGCCTAGGTGAAATATTCTATTGTCAACTCCTCTTGTATCATTCCATGATACTCACTGTAATTCTGTCGGTTTGGTTTTAAAACCCAAGATTTAAAAGAAAGGTTGTGGGTTTGAAAGAAAAATTTTGGGTTTAAAAATTATGGTTCGGTGTTAAAAGAGGTCTCTCATGGCATAGCCATGTTTGAGGTCTTGACCAAGTCTAGCTTCTCGCCGACTGGTATGTTCTAGATACAGTGGTCGGGCCGTTAGGCCTTTCCAAGGTTCAATTCCTTCATTTTCAGGATTTGTGATCCTGTAGTTGCTTCATTGTAGTCACGGTACATTGCTATGTACCTGTGGTGTGTAGAGTTCCTTTACATATTTCTGTCCTTACTGCACTTGCCGTGGCAAGTGCGTGGTACTGGTGGTTTTTGGGTAATCCTATACCAGTCTTGGTATGGTTTCCGCCTGTATCTAATAGTCTCGTTGGCTCTTCTCTTGATCTTATTGATTTATGATTGTGATACTCGATCCTTCGGGTGGCTTCTCAGTGATCTGGACATGGTTGTCGTAGATCCGGGTACTTCTCTAATCCTTGGAGATTCCCTTTGATTTGGTTTAGTGTTATTCCATGTTGCTCGTTCCCACACATTTATTGTGGTTATTGAGCCTTAGCTTGTTTAGGCACTACCCTTGTAGTCCTATCAGATTATATCCCGTGGATGTTCTTATAGCCATGTAAGCTATGTCGGCCAGGTATTGTAACCCTTTGGCGTTGTACTTTCGGAGTTAACCACTCCTGACTATGTCCTTAGTCAGCTGGTATACCATTGGTGGTATTATTTAGCTACTGCTGCCCCACAAACTTGTGTCTCGGGTTCCATTACTACTCCTTTTTCCATTTCGTTGCACGGTTAGTGCTTCCTTCCTGCTGCTGGTTGGTTAGCTAGGTTTCACGACTGTTGAGCACGTCGCCCCATGCTGTTGTAAGTTGCAGCCTCCTCGTGGTTGGAGTGCTCATCCTACCGCTATTAAGTGCGGGTATTGTTGTTCAACCGGGATCCATCTCCGGGACTTCCAATTCTTGGAATCTACCATATGTCGGTTCTTGTTACTGTGTGTTTGCTTCACAACTGCCAGATTGGGTTTTTTCTCGAGTATGAGAAGACTTTTCTTCTCTCTGGCGTCTTTCCCCAGTTATACAACGGGGTTGCGGTGGGCGGGACTGGTATCGTAGGTATCCGGTACACACCGGGAATTCCTAACTAGCATCTCTCTAATGCTATCACTCAGCCCATAGCCCTAAGCTTCTAATTCCTAACTCGGTATTTCCTAAACTCGGTATTTCCAGTCATCAGAGCGACACTTCGCTCTGATACCACTTTTTGTAACACCCCTACCGCTAATACTGTAATTACCGTCCAATCTCCTTATACAATCCAGACTCACGCAGCGGATACTTACATACTCAACGGTGGGTGATACAATGCCGTTAGCCACCCACGTGACTAACCAGGCTACTACTACCACTACATATAGCATCGGTCTGATGGACCGGAATATCCGAGTACTACACACTTACAGTACATACTCCAATTACCAAATCAAATACTAGAACTTCCCATTCATTACAATACTCCATAAGTTCAATACATTATAATACACCGAGTTTACTGAGATCCTTATACAAATACAACACCTCTTTCAATTTCATAGATACTCATTAAGAGTCTATCCACTACCCATTCCTCACAAACTACTTACTTTCCAAGTACAAGGGGTGTACCACTTAGTACGCTTCTACATTCTACTTCTAACTATCCAAGTGTAGCCACCGGTCGCTTACCTTGACCATATCCGCTTCGGGTACCTGCACACTAAAAACGTTCCCCCTAGGGGGTCAGCTTACGCTGAATATGATAACCACATACCCCGCGTACTAGTGAGGGTACGCCGACCACTTGGTCGAATACATGCAGCTCATTTTATTCATACATACATGCATACATGCTTTCATACATAATACCACAATACTTTACGCAAGGAATACATACATACATTTCAATACATACAAGTAGTCCATACAAGCTAATTGATACTTACTTACCTTTCCTGAAATGCGCATACACAATACATACTCAATACATACACCATACATATTCCATACATACACAATACATGTTAGCTCCTTTTTGTCCACCCGGGTTAATCGGGTGGAGATTACTCTTTTACTCGTTACACAATACTTACGCATACATACTCATACTTTACTTACTTACTTACTCGAGTCAAGTCGTCGGGACCTCCGGCCCGGGGACTACTCTGTCCCACCACCGGGATTTACTTGGTTCACCAATCCAGGATGCTACCCATTTAAGGGGTTTGGGCCGTGGACCAGTTTAAGAACCAGGAATCGGATCCAACCTCTTGTGTCTCCTCATCCTCATGCGTGGCCGAAACTATATCGGACTTCTACTCATTCCAATTTATCCCTTACTTAAGTTAGGAGTTAGGTAGTTAGGAATTAGTAGAAGTCATTCATTCAAGCCACATACACAAATACATTGCCCATGTACACACCCATACAAAATACAATACGATACACAAGTACACTACAAGATACAATACACTTCATCATCATTCATACATTTCATGAATTATACAAACTATTGTTCAAGACAAATATCAAGAACAATGTAAACAAGCACAAGTAAGTGCAATATAGTCCGATTCATGCTTTTATCTTATTAGGTGATCAAATAAGCACACAAATCGGGGTAGCCAGATTAGGATACAGGGCATGAAGAAATCATACCTTTTACTGGAATGTACTTCACTGGGTGTTCCCTTGTTCCTTTGGTTCACTCTCGTTCCTCAAGTCTTATTCTCGAACCAATGACTACATACCAAATGGTTCAATTAATACTATGTATTACAATGCATATATAATTACTACTCCTATACTTACCCCGTTATCACATTGTTTCGGTTTAACTTAATGTTCTTAAACTTACTTTCTTAATTACTTCTCAAACTTGTTTACACTTCTTAGGACCTTAAAAAGTCACCAACAAGGCCTTAACAACTTCAAAAACCATTACCAATCAATCCCCCATGTTTAGAAGCCTCAAAACAATTTTTTTTTGCTCTCTGGTCCGGACCTCCCCACAGGGGCGGTCCCTAGGGGCAGTCCGAGACAGAAACGAATCCGTCCAGCAGAATTCGACTGGACCTCCCCACAGGGGCGGTCCATAGGGGCGGTCCACAACAGACCCTGTTTTTAAAAGTGTTTTTCTACTCATTTTGGACTCCAAATTCACCCCAATCTTTTCCCACTTATTCCACAATCTTGCCACATGTTTCCTACATGTTTAAACACCTTAAAACATGCACTAAACCTCTCCAAATCTTTGGTTAAACCCTTACTCCAATTCTTTCTCAAATTCAAACATCTTACATTTTGCACTTTGCACACTAGTGCACTTCTAACTTTCTCTTGCTAGTTTCCTACCTCCTACCAACTCACTTAATAACCATTCCAAATCCTTTATAACCATTTGCAATAACTATAGTCAAGTTCTTCATTCATTTCCAAGGTTATGCACACCAACTTTCTTCCTAAAATTCAAGGTACTAATACACTGTTTTGCTACAGATTTTGATTCTCACTTCCTCCATCTATAGCTCCCTCTTACAATGCCATTCCTAAGGCTTATAATGCATTACACACCTCTCCTAAACTACCCACCTACTAGCTCCAATCAAAATCTGTTTCAAATACATGTTTTCACCTAGTCCCTAGTTCTTAAGTTCTCTAGTTTCTAGGTAAATTTTGACATAGTCTCCCCTATATTTTTACATTCTCACCACATGTTTTAGCCCAAAAAACATCACTCATTTCACCTGCTTGTAAACAACATTAATATACCAAGCTCTCCAACACAATACCAACACTAACATCATTAAATTCCTGCACTCAACATCAATTCCCATCTAGGTTTCAATAAGCTTTTACATGTCTTTTAAAGGTTTAAAACATTGTATTCTCTTACACATTGCACTACTACTCAACACTATATTCAATACACATTTAATAGGTTACTAAAATCTGTTACAACAAGCATTTTACAAGACTACACAAGTGAGCACAATTACCTTTTTTTCCCTTCTAGTTTCTCTTCTCCTCTTCCTTCTTCTTCCTTTCCTCTTTCTTTTCTCTTCCCACCGGTTTTGCAACTCAAATCCTCTAACACTACAACCCATATATACACATCATCTTAATACACTAACTAACCCTTTTCAATCTTTAAGCTTAATGTAAGTTTTAGGGTTTAGAAATTTCATTACCTTGCAAGGGTGTAGGTAATGCTTGGAATAGCCCAAGAACAATATTTCTCACCCTCCAAGAGTGCCAAAATCGGCTAGAGTACAAAGGAACCAAACAAGAGTTTAGTCTAAATTTCGTTTTGCCCACAAGGCTAGAAAAACAATGAGGTTTCAAGAATATTTTTACCTCAAACGTACAAGGAGATGAAGGTGGTTGTAATGGTGGTCTTGAAGCTCCAAATGCTACACACCCATGGAGATGAAAGTTGTTGTTTTCGAATTTTGAAAAAAGGCTAGTGTTCTCCTTGAAGAGAGGAACACAATGGTATACTTTTTGTGATTTTTGGTGAAGGTTCAAGGGAGTAACAAGAGGAGAGAAGTGAGTATTTTTGTGTGGGTGCTCAAATCTCCATTGCTGGCCGGTTGAGGAAGAAAGCAACCAGAGAAAGAAAAGAGAGTGAGGGAGGTGGTCTGTATGAGAGTGTGAGAAATGTGAGGGTAGGAGAGAGAGTGGTGAGTAAAAGTGAGTTTATTTGCTTTTTTTATTGTTTTGTCTTGTAGTGCATTAGCACAATTTAATAAGAGAGTGTGAGGGAGTGTGAGAGAGGGCTTAAAATCGGACCCCCACTACACACACACAGGTTTCACATTTTTATTTTCAAAAGTGGACACATAAGTTTGAGTTATTTATGTTTCTACCCCACAACTTCTCGTTTTTGACAGTTTTTACTAATTTGTCGTTTTATTGATTTTATTGGTTCTAAAGCTTCACTAATATTTATTAATGACTATTTAGTTGACCAAAATTGTTACGAGTCTATTTGACCCGCTTAAAGTCACGTTTTCCCGGTTTCCTCGAAAAACGCGCTTTAAGGTTCGTTAGTGTTTTAATGCATTATTTGGATCCGTTTTCTTCGAGAGTTGTTCCCATATATTATTTAGGTCTTATTAAACCTTCAGAATCCATATAATATGCTAACCGAGGTCTCATACCTCCTATGGTTACTTAACGCTTATTTAACGTTTTTTACTTTTTAAGCGTTTATTTATTTCTTTTGGATTTATTTTTCCTTACCAATATTACTTAAGCATTATTAAGCTCTTAAATATGGATTAGAATAATCTTAATCACTATATTTAAGTTTGAGGAATTTCAGTGCTTTATGCTTTTCACTTTTTACTTTTTCCCTCTCTTTTCTTTTTCTTTCTTTCTTTCTTTATTTGTTTAGTGTGTGAGTATGTGAGAGGCTACAAAAATCGGCCCCCACCATAGTAGTAAGCTGGAGCGCTTTTCGTTTTTTACAGAAAACGCTCATTATTTTACCCGGTTTGGCACTATTCACTAACCGGGCCCGTTTTTCTGATTTTTTCTTGTTTCTTTATTTTTAATGGTTCTTAAGCTTCAATTAATACTTAGTTATAGTTATTTAGTCAACTATAATTTTTACGGGTCTATCTGACCACTTAAATTCACGTTTTCAGGTTTTCTCGAAAAACGTGCTTTAAAACTCCGTTAGCGTTTTAATCCATTATTTGGATCCGTTTTCTTCGGGAATCATTCCCACTTACTAATTAGGCATATTTAAGCCTTAGGAATCCATCGCGTTTTACGCATTTTATCTTTTCTTTTGGTTTTATTCTCTTTACCAATACTCTTTAAGCACTAATAGGCCTCTAAAAATCATATTAAAGTAATTTAATCACCATTTTTAAGTTCGGGGTATTAAACTGCGTGTCGGGGTCCGGGTTACAGCTACGCGTTGTACCTAAAAGTGAGAGATGTTGTTTTGTCCTGGATGCGCATTGGGACAAGAAAGATAATTTCATTAATCTGGATATTTATTCTTGAGTTTATTAAGGAAGCAAATGTGAATATTATACAAAGTTTGTTTTATGATTATGTGATAACATTACTTGTATGCTGATGCATTGCTATAATGTTAAATTGTTTTCAAAGAGAAAATGATTTTTACGTAGTGAAGTGGTAGCTTACTCAATTTTCTGATTTTACCGTGGCTCTTTGTTTGTTTGTTTGGATTTCCGCCACAGGTCCTCATAAAGTATAAGGATGGGACAACGACCCCGCTAGACTAAGTACTTTACGTTTAATTTTTTCTAGACTTTGAGACTAATGGTGGCCACGGTTCTGGTTCCACCGGTTCTAATTTTGAGAAATGTGTATTCGGATTCGAAACCAGTCCTGGGCAGTGGTTCTGGGTGGTTCCAGTTCTGAAAACTGTATTCACTTCGGATTCGCTCAAAAAAGTGGTGCCGGCCGGTTCCGGAGCGGTTCCGGCTGGTTCCGGAGCGGTTCCGACCGGTTCTAGGACGATTCCAACTGGTTCTCAGAAGAGTGCACGCCTTTGGGTCAAAACGACATCATTTTGACGTTTGACCAACGGCTAGTTTGACCGGTTCCGGGGCGGTTCCATCGGTTCTGGTTCTGAATCTAAGGGCGGTTCCAGACGGTTCCAGGCGGTTCCGGTTCCGGGATCGGTTCCATCGGTTCTGGTTCTGAATCTAAGGGCGGTTCCAGACGGTTCCAGGCGGTTCCGGTTCCGGATTTAGGATTTAATTCTGCTGCATAATAATAAACAAATATTATTAATTATCTGACTAAATAAAAGGCTAGAAAATCCGGGGTGTTACAGAGATAGCCCAAATAGAATTTTGTAAATGAAATCAACCATTGATATGAAAGTCCTTAAACAATCTACTCGGTAAGGTAATTAGAATAAACCAAAAAATTAAGGATTTGTATTTAGCAAGGTGGCATTTGATTGGAAGTGATTAGATTAGAAACAACATAAAATAAGATTGAGTAGTTACCGTTAATGACAGATAATTGACCCCTATTTAGTTTACTTTGCATGATATTTTTTTTATCTAAAATGTCATTATTTATTGTCATTCACATGAGTAATCTAACATATATACTTTCATTTTTTTTTCTCAAAAGGTTAGATGGGCCAAGCCTTCTAATACTACAGCTAGCAGCTAGCTGTAGGATAGGATTGAATTAGCTAGAAGTGTGGCTATCGACCACGAGACCCACTACATTCTTAATATTATGCTAGTATTTTTTTTTTTGATAAGTAGCGCTGCAAAAACAGCTTAAGTGATGATTTACATCAAGGGCATAGCCTAAACAGGCCAGCGCGGAAATAAGAAAACAACAGAACAACTAGTTAGAGGCAGATATTGTAAGCTCTGGGAACACCAAAAACAAAATAGAGAAGGGTTTAAAACTGAAGTTGTTCTAAAAATGTAGAGCCTCCGCAAATTTGAAGCCGATGAGATCACTTTAAACAGCTCAGCATGCCTGAACCATGAAAGAGTTATGGCGTAAACCATCTCGAATGCCTTCGGGATAGCTTGATTGTACTTCTTTTGATTTCCGGGTCCTTATAGTCAAAATTAAAAAAATCATTGGTCGTTTGATCCTTGGAGATGCTCCTAATTCAGCGAGCATGATGCTTACTGCTGCCCGCCAATTTAGCTTTCTTGAACCTCAGATGTCGTGGATCCCCAATATTCCACCCAGACTTCTGTTTGCTCTTCTTTGGGGCATGTTCACTACGTTGTAGGGAGCGGGCATAGTTTTGTTTGGATAGATCCGGGAAGGGAATGGAGCAACCCAGTCTTCTTCCATACTCGAGACACCGATCCGGGAACTCATCATCACTATTCTGTGTTTCACACTCATTAACTGGGAGCACCACGTTCAGCTCAATACCTTGCAGTGAGTTGGAGCCGGTCTTCACTCTTCAAGACTCAATACCAAGTTATATTTTATTTTTCTTTTCCTTTTTAAGTTAGAAAATGAAAAACTAGGTATATACTCAACTATTATTAATAAAAAAATTTGTTATTTTGGAAAAAAAGAACTTAGCCTTAAATAATTTGGGCCGTCTAAAATCAAAACACGATAAAAAAAAGATCATATTAAAGAATGCTCCCCCGAAGGTATCCAGGTGGGATGGATGTCGGAGCCGGAAACATCAACCAGTTGAAGACTTTTTTCTTTCTTGAAAATACATTTGAGACTTCTTTTGGTCAACTACCTACGGTCCTTCAAGCCCGCCAGCTATCCGCATAAGATTGTTTTTTCAATTATTGACAATGATAATAATCACACAAGAAAGAAGATTTCATAGTTCGATATGTTTTAGTATATATAGCAAGCATGCTTAAGCTCAGATATCGGACAGTTCGAACCGATAATCCAAACGAAGAGATCGCAAAAACAAAAGAATCACCAAACTGTTCATGACGGTTAGTTTATACCCTTGTCAAGGTCATAGTCCCATACTCCCATACATCCTGATCCTGTGTGCTTCTTTCGAAATCCTTTCGTTTGTTGATAGAATAAAGTTCTTGAAATTTTTGCAGTTTAAGTCAAAAAATCGTGTGCGGCCCTACTTGTCGAGCTGTTGGTCTGTTTTTTCCGCTTTTCATTTTTCCCTGAGAACAATCATTTTTTTTTTGATAAGTCGGGTTTTGCACCATATATTACTAAAATTTGCGTGTTACACTTAGGGTATTAATAATTTTGGGCCTCATTAAAACCCTCCTTAAATAAAACTCAATGAGAAAAAAGTTTAAGGAGGGAAAAAGAGTGCCCTACCCTCTCCTACTACATCAAAAAACCAACACCCCTATTACAGAGTTGCTTTACTATTAAAAATTCACGCGGATTCATCAGGGGGAGTTGGGCAGTTAAACTCCTCGCGCGGCAACTATATTGAACGCCTCAAAATTCGTCGGTCTTTTATCCCTTTACAGGAACCGCAGATCCTCCACCATATTGCTCGAGTGCATGAACCTTTCGCACGGTATTGATAATTCCTTCCACCATGTTCTAGTCCACCTCCAGATTCCCAGTTTCACCTGATTCACTACCTTCCAGCTTGTGACTGTTTCCTCTCTAAAAATGTAATTGTTTCTTGCTTGCCAAATGCCGTGCACCCCATAGCACAAAGTCGACCTTCAGCGACCATGACGAGCCGCTTTGTTCTTTTGATTCTTATCGCGGGCTTGATTGGGTGTCCAAGCGAGTCCAAGCTAGTGGCGGATGAAGGTAAACAGCATTGTTTATTTCATTTGATGAATTCGTTAGATTATGCTGGCTTGTATGCCAAAACCATGCTGTGTGAAGTACTTAGCTGATATATGCAGAGTTAGGGAAGTTTTAATTTGCATATTGTTTCAAATACTTCTCGTCCAATCAATGTTTTCTGTTGCATTTCCCACTATTCCTATTTTTACTTTCTGTAATTTCCCTGCTGAGAAGGAAGAGCATGTTGTTTCTGGGCCTTCGCGTGGTATAGGACAATAGCTTAGCAGTCGGATATGCATGCAAGACATTGTACGACGCAGTTGACCTCAAGAAGAATTGACGGATTCCTGCTGTTTAATTACAAGCCTATCTAACGTCTGGAGTTGCTTTGTCTTCTGATTCTCAATACTGCGGCCAGTTGTTCGTCGTCCCAAGTGCTCAGATATGAGATACGACTGCGGAGCATATTTTGCTTTGGGGTCTATTGACTAAGAAGCCCCATTAGTGCTATCAATATCGGCCACTATTCTTACGTTTGCTTACCAGATTACAGTGAATTGCGTTTGATCTGTCTTTGTTTGCGTCTGAATCGCTGGTGATGTCTTGTCTTTTGTTGTGTGAGAACTTATTAATATTAGAACTCAAGAGTAATATATCCATGCTTCCTCTTCTCTTTACTGCTGCCATCACAGTGGACGCTCTTCAACAAATTGTCAGCAGACTGGGTTCGAAATACTGGTCATTTGATGACACTTCATGTCAAATTCAAATGGTTGGACTTTCTTCACAGCAACCATCAGCTTCTAATAGTAGCATTGGCTGTGAGTGCCAGAACAACACCTGTCATGTAGTAAGCATGTAAGCTCTCTGTCTGTCTGTCTCTCTGTCTCGATCTGTCAATCATTGAACATTCAGGCTAAATTCTATATCAATACATTGATGTTCCATCTTTTGCAGAATACTTAAGCGTCATAGCTTCCCAGGCTCACTTCCGCCTGAACTGGTGAAGCTTCCTTATCTTAGAAACGTGTAAGAGTTTGAGCAGTTGCTCAGATTTGTATCTCACAAGATTTTTTTTAATCAATTTATGTCATCTTAGACTTCACATATCGATTATAAGAAATTGTAATGTAGGTCTTTGATGAATTGCAAAATCTTTGAACTAATCGTCGTGGCTTCATCTTTGGTCTTGAGGTTCTACTGTTCAATTAACTATAACTCTGCTGTGCAGTGACTTATCCTATAGCTATCTTAGTGGGTTTATCCCGGATGAGTGGGCATCATTGCAGCTGAAATCCATGTAAGTTCCTGCAGTAGATCTGATATACTTAATTAGTACAATGTAGTCTTCACTCAATTAATGCCAGGTGAAATGTTGCAGCTCCATTATTGTGAATCGATTATCAGGACAAATTCCTACATTTATTGGAAATATGACCAGCCTTACTTACTTGTGAGTCCTAATCTTAACATCTATCTCAAAAAACTTCTTGTTGATCAGTGACTGCTACTTATTAATGATTTTGATGTAAAAAGATAGTACGGTTGAGTTTGAATACCCTTGTTTGCATTATATATATCAACTTTGTGATTTATGCACCATTCATCTTACTTCCGTTTTATAATTTTATGTTCATCTTCTGTAAACTTGGGTCTGTTCTTTGAGTGTCATTCCATTGAAGCTGCTTATAAGCTTTCTCTATACGCTGTCTATCCCTTTGTTTCCAATCTGTTCTGGCTCCTTGATAATGCTCTTTGGAGTAGAAAGTCTTTTATTTTTCTACTCTTTGTGTTTACTTTGATGGTAAACTTGGTACATGACTTTTGTGACAGGAGCCTTGAAGGCAATCAGTTTTCTGGGAACCTTCCGCATTGTTGGTTATATTTATTTAAGTAATAAATAAAAGATAATATTTATTTGTTAAATATTAGTTACAACCAACGTCAAATAATATTGATGAGAATATTTGTTATTCTTATCTCTTTCTATTATTATTATATATAGAGGTATGGAATTAGTTTCCTGGTGTAGGTGCATACACAATATCCAGAATCTCTATCTCCCACAGAATATAGAGAGATAGCGGTGTTAGGGTTCTTAGGTCGTGGATAGTGTGGGGAGTGCTGCTGTGGTCTCCTCCACCTGGTAGACGTGAAGGATTCAACAGTTACTGTCAAAGGAAGACAATTCGGTTGACAACGAACAGAAAAAATGATCCTACCTATTCCGTTACGCTGAAGAGGTAGGTACCCTAATCTAGATATAATTCTAACAGTGGTATCAGAGCCAGATGCGTTCTCTTTGATTCGTTGGTTGCCGAGATAATATGAAACACCCATACTATTCACTAGATACATATTGCGGTTTTTGTATTGATGATAATCTACGATGATTGATTTACATGCATATATATATATATGTATATATGTATGTTACCATCGTTTTTTTTAGGTCAGCCGCCGTCGATGAATGTTTGGTTTAAGAATTTTTTTTTAAAAAAAAGAGTCAACTTTGAATAAAATCGATTAGTTTGATTGCATTGTTGATGTATGTTCAATTAGTTTTTTTTCTAGTGGTGTTATCATCTCAGTATCGTGTGTGGGCGCTCAAGGGAGTTAAAAAAAAAAATTCAATTCACTCGTATCATTCATCGAGTTGGCTATGTGTGTATATAATAAGAAAAATTTAACTGATTAACTTGCCAGTATGTGCTATTGAGTACAATTTTTTTCTTTTTATCGGCATTTGGCACTGCTAAAGCAAGATTGGTTAAGCATATGCAAATATGATTATAATGCCCTCGGAGATTAAACTGATTTACCTTTGCCGACTACCACCGGTAATATAGACAGAAGATCATTCGTTGTAGATTTTTTTTATTCACCGTGATTATTATTCGTAGTAGATTGTTGATGTTAATTTAAATTGCACGGAATCTATACACCCCGGAGGTGAGGGGTTATTCGTTTGTTGAGGTTAAGTCTCATAATTCTTGGGTAAAACAGAAGGTTTTATTTTAAGGGATTTGTTCCCAATTCTATGATGGACATAATTTTTGTGTGGCTTTGATTCCATTATTTTAGGAAGATTATAATTTATTTAAGATATTTATTCTTCATATTTTTTTTGGGTAAATTTGTTTTACATAAAAAAAAAACTGGAATAAAAGTTAGGAATTTGTTTCCTTGTTTCTCAAGGATGGATTTGTTCCTATATTATGAGAATCATTTTTTTGTAATATTTGTAGATTGATATTATTATTATCAATTACATGATATATCCTCTTTGTGAGCGATTTGAATATTATATATTCGGTTGAATTCTAACGTTGTAATTATATCGAACATATCGGATATGTATAAGTTACATAATAATTTTTTAAAATATACCATAAATATATGTTTTCGTAACATATAAAGGTTGTTAAAATGTTTTTGTAACATTAAATTCTTCCAATGGTAAGATTAACATTTATGTTCGTTTTGTGACGAATATTATTGTTCCATGTTTTTAGTAATTGTTATTCTATTATGATATGAATAGTTTTATTAATTAGAATTGAACATAAGTTGTTCCGATGTTTTTAATTAATCTAGTTTGTCTAGATTGTCTTTTGTAGACATCAAACAATTTAATCTTTTGAACATATGTAACACCCCAACCGTTAATCCTATGCTTACCGTCTAATCGTCCTACTAATCCTACGAGTTCGCAGCGGAATTATTACATACTTACTACGGCGGGTGAAACAATGCCGCTAACCGCCCATACGGCTAGCTAGGCTACTAATACTTACAGTCACGGTCTGATGAACATAACGTACCGAGCTACTAGTATAATGCATACGGAATATAAAGTAACCTGCTTACATTCTTGGATCACCGAGTATTTAAAGTATTACATTACATCCTTTACCACACTTCTCAAAAGAATGAGTTTCTAAGGCTACTCATCTATACCAATTCCATTTTATCCAAAATCCAAAAAGGTGTACCCCATGGTACACCGGCTATTCAAAAACTACAGCCATGTACTACTTAGTACACCCATCGTAAATTCAATGTTTACATTCCAAAAAGAAGATAAAAGAAATGAAACCAGATCTTCACATCTTCATCCCTCGCGGGTACCTGCGTGTAGTAAAAATGGTGCCCCAAGGGGCTCAGCGAACGCTGCATATGGACTCCGCATATACCGCGTGCTAGCTAGGGCACGCCGACTATTTGACGTCCACTAAACATGCAGTTCATTATTTCATACATACATGCTTTTCATACAAATTACATGCTCATACAATTCACTACATAATTCAAGGCAACAATACAAAGCACACATCTTACTTACCTTCACAAGGTTAGCCAAATTATGCATCCGGGTTAATCGGAATGCTTTACTCTTTTACTCATTACTTACTTTTTCCTTGCAATACAATTACTTACTTTCATTTACTTTACTTACTCATTCTTACTTACTTTCTTATACTCAAGTTAAGTCGTCGGGACCTCCGGCCTTGGGGACTACACCGTCCCACATCCGGGATTTACTTGACTCACTAATCCGGGATGCTACCCACTTAAGGGATTTGGGCCGCGGACCAGTTTAAGAGTCAGGATTTGGAGCCAACCTCTCGTGACTCCGCATCCTCACGCGTGGCCGAAACTATATCGGACTTCTACTCATTCCAATTTAATTACCAATTTAAGTTAGATTGGTTAGCTTGTTAGGAATAAGTTAGAAGCCCAACACAATAATCAACGGTCACAGTACGATACAACATACATACACACATTCATATTCATCCAAACATTTCATGAATTATACAAACTAAAATTTAAGAAAAACATTCACAACATACAACACTACATATTCACAAGTATGCATATTAACTCCGATTCGTGCATTTATCTTATTTGGTGATCAATTAGCACACAACACACAAATCAGAGTAACCAAGATAGCATACGGGGCATGAGGAATCCATACCGTTCACCGTCGTACGTACTTCCAAACGTCCTTCGGTGTCACAAATCAAATCCTATTGTATACATACAATTAAATGATTAATCTAACTATCATTACTTAACTCATTCTTACTATGTCCCTATACTTCTTACACTTACACCTTACTTACTCATTTTTCATTACTTAAGTTTTTATTTTCTTACTTAAGGTTTGCATGCTTACACACATGTACATATACATATATATATAGGTATACATATATATATATATATATATATATATATATATATATTATATATATATATATATATATAATATATATATATATATATATATATATATAATTACAATTATTACTTAGATTAAAATAATTTTTTTTTTGTCAGGATTGGGCCGTCCGACCCACCGTCCGACCCAAGCCCTGGGTCGGACCATTCCAGTAAGTTTCGTTCCCAGAAAATTACCCTGTCCGACCCAGCACTATTCCGTCCGACCCATACCCTCTGGGTCGGACCATTCCAGTAAGTTTTTGGTCTCGAGTCTCAGCTCCGTCCGACCCAGGTCCGACTCACCGTCTGGGTCGGACGAAGTCAGAAACTTCGACCACTATTTTTTTTTGCCCGTCCGACCCACGTCCGATCCACGGCCCTGGGTCGGACCATTACAGAAAGTTTTATTTCGAGATTTAAGCCATGTCCGACCCACGTCCGACTCACGGCTCTAGGTCGGACCATTACAGAATGTTTCCTAAGCCATGTCCGACCCACGTCCGACTCACGGCTCTGGGTCGGACCATTCCAGAAAGTCTGGTTTTCGTTTCTTAAGCCCCGTCCGACCCACGTCCGACTCACCGTCTGGGTCGGACGGTTCCAGAACCTTGTTACAGTTTTTATTTTTCTTTCCCAAATTCACCCATTGTTTCCCCAATCTTCCTACATACATCCTAACATGTTTTTATACAATTTAAACACCCTAAATCATTCTAATTCATTTCCTAATTCCTCACACAACTCTAAACTAACTTATATACACAATTCTCTTAATTTCAACTCAACACTTAACAGTTTTCTTCCCTAGTGTCTTTTGTTACAGATTTTTAGCCTAACTCTCCCCATCTACAACTCCCTCTTCTAATGTCATTGCTAACACCTCTAATACACTCCAACTACATTAACTATCTCTCCCCATCTTCCCTCTATTTATCTATCTCAAAATCTGTTACAACTTACATTATCCACCTAGTTTAAAATTCACTAAGTGTTATAATTCTAGATAAATTTTGACATAACCTCCCCTATATTTTTACACTCTCACCACTCAATCTAGTTCACAATTCAACACTTATTCCACCTGTTACAACAATTCAAAATACACCAGCTCCCATATACAATACCAATACTAAAACAACACTAAAAACACTACAAAATTTCCTGCACACAAACACCAATCCCCAATCTGTTTTGTAACAGTTTTTTTTTTTAAATTGTTTTCAAAGGTTCAAAATACTAATGTTCTCTTACTCATTATACACCATTACCACACTACTAATTACAATACCCATTTTAGCTTCCTAAAAATCTGTTACATACATGTATACACAAGGCTACATAAGGGAGGTAATTTACCTTGTTTCTCTTCTTCTTCTTGCTTCTCCCTTCCTTCTCTCTCTACCGGTTTTTGTAATCTCAATTCCTTTAAACACTACAACCCATTGATATACACATTTTAATACACCATTCTAATACTAGAACTAACCTTAACCATCAATCAACCTTAATGCATATTTTAGGGTTTAGAATTTATATTACCTTACAAGGGTTCAAATGAAGCTTGGAGTGGTTCAAGAACAAGGTTTCCAACTCCTTCAACAAGCCAAAATCGGCTAGAACACAAGAGACCAACAAGGGTTTAGTCTAGATTTTCGTTTTGCCCATAAGAGCTAGAAAAAGATGGAGTTTTCAAAATATTTTTACCTTAGAAGAACAAGGAGAAGGAGGGCCTTCTAATGGTGGTGTTGAAACTCCAAATGGGGTCTACCCATAAAATCGAAAATGCTTGTTTTTTGTTGGATGTTGTTGGGGGAAGATGGAAAGGTTGTTGAAGTTGTTTTTGAATTTTGGAAAGATGGAAATGTAGCTCTTGAGGAGAGGAGTACAATGGTGGTGTTTTTATAATTTTTGGAGAAGTTTGGAGAGAGTTACAAAGGAGGGAAGTAGAGGTTTGTGGGTGTTTCTATTTCCACCATGGAAATCGCATGGAGGTAGAAGAAGAGGGAAAAGAGAGAGTGTGGGAAGGGGGAGTCCACGAGAGAAGAGAATGGTAGAGGAGAGAGAGTGTGAGGGTGTGAGGGTGTGAGAGTTACTTTATTACTTTTAATTGTTTTGTTGTTTTGTGTATAAATGAGTAAGTGAGTGTGTGTGAGAGGGGGAAGCAAAATCGGACACACAGAGAGAGCATGGGGGTTTTGAAATTTATTTGCAATATTGGACACATAAGTTTGTGTTATTTATATTTCTACCCCACAACTTACCGTTTTTGATAGTTTTTACTAATCTCTCGTTTTATTGATTTTATTGGTCCTACAGCTTCACTAATATTTATTAATGATTATTTAGTTGAATAAAATTGTTACGAGTCTATTTGACCCGCTTAAAGGCACGTTTTCCCGGTTACCTCGAAAAACGTGCTTTAAGGTTCGGTAATGTTTTTTAAACCGTTTTAAAGGTCCGTTTTCTTCGGGATTTGTTCCCTTATGATTATTTACACTTAATTAAGCTTCTAAATTACTTCTTAGCCTAATTAATCACTATTTTTATTACGGGGTATTTCAACATAAGTTGTTCAAATAATTTCAATTAATCTAGTTTGTCTAGTTTGTCTTTGGTAGACACTAATTAATTTAATAATTCTTTTCGTAGGAATTTATTAATGGAACAATAATACTGAAAATTTGTTTTTCATTGATAATGGGAACCGTCATAATTTCAAATTTGTTTTGAAATTATAAATGCATTTGTTGCGTGTTTATGGTATGTTAATTTATAAGTCTGAGTACTGAAATTGATTGTATGTGCAGAGCATATTTTTGTTTCTTATACTTTGATAAATATTTAACAATACTATAAAGAATTAGTGTTATGTACACGTGTAAGACACAACAGCTAATGACATCATTTTTTTGTAAGATGGATGTCGTATCGAAGAGTATAGTAGCAGATCTTAACAAGGGTGAAAAATTAACTGAACGAAATTATGATACGAGGAGTCGTAAAGTTCAGTATGTCTTGGAAGACCAAGAGCTTTTGGATGCAACTCTACAAGTCATGGAAGCTCCTTCTAGTGATGGACACTCCACCCAGGCACGTAGGGAGCTAGAAACCTATAATGCCTGGAAGAAGAAGAGTCGCACTGCCCGGATCATACTTAAGTAGTATGAGAACTGATATATATCTTTAACTTGAGTTGCGATCTGAATGGATGAATCTTATGCGCTTCGAAACTCAAACTGCTAATGGAGTAGGAAGCAGTCAGCAACTTAGGAGCACTATACTCATAGAAGACAATTACAAATGCGTCTTGATAGCTACAAAAAGAGGTCTGATAAGACTATGGCTGAACATATTACTACCATGTCTAATATGGTTAATGAGCTTAAGGCTGCAGGACATGAGTTTTCTGATGAGCAACAAGTTCAAGCTCTGATCAGATCTCTCCCTCGGAGTGTTGAGTGGGATTCTCTGAAGCAGACTTTAACCCATGATGATAACATCCGCACCTTTGATGTGTTGCTCGTCATCTTGATGAAGTTTGCTCTTGAAACCATTGATGGTATGATTGGAAGTTTACTCTGTGAAAAACCAGCTAATGAGGTGTATGCTATTGATTCTGACAAAAGAGTCATAAGAATCATAGGCATAAAAGAGGGAATAATGGTAACAGTGACTTTAAGAAAGGGCAGTGGAAGAAAAGGAAGGGAGGCAAGGCCAATGGTGGTAAAGATCCAAAGAACCAGCCAAAAGCTGGTGGTGCTAGAGGCAAGTCTAAAGGTGTTTGCTACAATTGTAGAAAATCAGGGCACTTTATTAAGATTGCCCAGAGCTTGAGGTATTTACTTGGTGTTCATACCTTTCCTCTTGTTTTGTTGCTTCATGTTATGTGTTAACTGATACATGTTCTATGTGGACTGTAGACACAGTAACAACAGAGCACGTGACTTGGTCGAACATCTTTGTAGAGTTTCTGTTGGGGTAAAACCTAACGGTAAATTGTGCTGGGGGTTTAACCTAACGGCAAGTGTACCGGTCGATTATAGCAAGTTTAAATCTCGGAGTATTCCCTGAGTATCGAATCCAAGGAGGCAGCAGCTAGTTTAATTTCTACTTTCACACAAAACAAGGAAAACTATAAATAACAGGAAATTGGGGGTTTTTGTTTGTGATGGTGAATGTTTGTAAAAGAGTTCACAAACAATAAATAACAGGTAAATAATTTTTTTGGTTTTGTTTGATAAAGGAAATTCCGGTTTACTACTTCTCTCTAGATTGCAATTTCTTCCCCTAAGTGATTTCTGCAATATTCTGAATAAAACCCTAGAATAAGGATAACTCGTATTCGGTCTCCCGCTCCATGAATTCTAATTAGCAAAGACTGAATCCTAACTCTCGTTATGAATCCACTGTTTACTAATCGCTTTAAGCATAGTCTAGATCAATGGTCAGCTAGTGTTTTTAGAGGAATTACCATCTCTATACTAACCGGTTCATTCCCTGTAGTCAATTGATAGCCGCAGTTCTCACTTATAAGCTAACAAACTGATAGACTCAATTAATTGATCAGATTAATAAGTCTAGGAATTCATAAGGGCAAAGAACTTTATTCTATTGTACTGCAAAAATCACAAAGGTTCAGAAATAATTATTCTAGAGATACATAGTAAACCGAAATTAAAAGCGACTACTCAGCCATAGACAAAATAACAATGCTCAATATAAACAGCATAAGGATAGAGGGATTTAGCAGAAAAACTGGTTTTAGAAGCCGTCGAGACGATTCTGCAATTCCACTCCTGTCCGGCTGTCTAGGGTCGGACGCAATCCGGACGCCTTCTCCAGGTGCTTGTCCGGATCCGGACGTCAACCGGACGCGGCTAAATGAAGGTCGTGAGCAGGGTTTTGTCTGTGGGTTGAGGGTGAAGGTTTTACGGAGAGCGATTTTGAGTGGGGGATTGGTTTATCGTAGAGGAGATTTGTGTAGAGAGGGAGAAGAGAGGAATGTGTAATGGAGAGACTCAGAGAGTCAGGTACGATTTCAAATGAAGGCTAAGGACTCCTTAAATAGGCTGAGGAAATAGACAGATGTTGGTGGGAGTGTTGGCGTGTTGTGAGTAATTGAGTATGGGTGATGCTTAAAAACTGAGGTCTGATAATTGCGCCGCCCGTCTGATAATTGCGCCGAAAGCCCAATTATCAGTACGAGTGCGTTTTTATTTTTCATCGCTGTGTGACGTCCGGATTGTGTCCGGGTTGTGTCCTGGTCCGGACGTGACACAGAACCTCTAGATCTGAAACTCGAAACATGTCCGGATCGTGTCCGGATCCGGACGTGAGACAGCGGTTTTGGATCTGAATCTCGGAATATGTCCGGATCGCTGTCCGGATCCGGACAGGGCACATAATTCTCGTTTGGGTCACGTCCGGCTAACTTGACCCGGACACAGATCCGGACGTGAGACGTCCGGTTCTGCGTCCGGCCAGGTTTACCCGGACACGACCAATTTTGTGTCTCTTTCCCTGATTTGTTCCCCGTTTGTTGCGTTGTAATCCTTATGATGTAAAATCTTCATTTCCCTGGGTTTTTTCCTATATTTAACATATAAAGTGCATTAGTTCATATCAAAACATCAATCTTAGGAAAAACACAGAATAAGTGGGAAACATTGCTTAAATTATAGCAGATTATAAGGTAATTAAACCTTTAAAAGCCTATATGTTTCACACTTATCAACTTCCTCACACTTAAGCTTTTGCTTGTCCTCAAGCAATTAAAGAATAAGAATATCTCTAAAACCGTCACATAATCTCAAGATTAAATAGATGCAGAGGGAAATCAAGCAAAGTGACAAATGAAAGAATAATCTTGCTCTTTAGAGGTAGGTTTTCACAAACAGTGAAAGAAGAACAATTTTGTAAAAGCATAGAGAAACTAGATTGTAGAAAACAAGTTAGTTTAGCTTGGGACTTTCCACCAATTTTCATTCCTCTAACCTTTGGATGACAAGGGGTGTGAAGTAATGCCTTATTCCGCAATACCTTTCAACACCACGCACTCATGATCAAAATTTAAACTGCAATCAATTTTCGCCTGCATGAACATTCTTTTTCAAGAGATATAAAACAATTGAATTATTGCGAATTGTAGAGTTATTCCATAACCCAGACTTTTCTCTCTATCCATGTAACGGTGTTGGGCCAACTATCCCAGATCCTGAGACCTTAGGTAGATAGGTGTTAAGGCACCCTTAAGACTTAATAACCGGATAGACGAGGCCTGCTATTGTTAGGAAAAAAAATTTTTGATCAGTGGAGTACCTTGCCTTATCCTTTTCATTCCAAACATTCACTTCATTTCCAAAATCCCAAGCTAAAATAATCTGGTTTCCACAACTAGCCAATCTACCATATTTTAGTGAAAAAGAAGTATTTTTACATAAAATTATTTATACAAACCTCATTAGGCAAAAAGATTCCTCCAGTTTTCACTTGGTTTAATTTCACTCGGTGTGCACAGGTATTAGAGCAGCAAAAAGCAAGTGTGGCATTAAAGAACAACTAGCATGTTTTCAGGGAAAGGTCTTTCCTTCCTCACACTTAAGAGGAGCAATGTCCTCATTGTTCATAAAAAAAAGAAGTGAAAAGAGCTTTCAAAACATGCTATACTCATAATGGATGCATATGCATTAATTAGCCCGTAATGCAACAAAGGTGGAACATCAATAAGTTAAATAAGGAACTGAGACTCCCCTGGTGTTATAGATTGAGGAAGATGTTCTTCCTCACACTTGAAGTTTGTCAGGGGTCGAGATATTCCTCATGAGTCACAGACAGTATGCGTGTCGTCCAGAGCAAAAGTTGCGAGTTTCTAATCGATAAACAAATGCAGTGAGAAACCTAAACAGCAAGAAAAGAGAAGCAAATAATGCACCAATACCCGAAACCGATCGAGCAGCATGTTCTATTTGAACATATTCTGGCACATAGTTGTTCTATGAGAACCAAGGCATTAAAACATCCAAACATGGCAAATAATAACAATAAACAGTAGAACATTAACCTAGAAAACAATCGCAAATTTTTTTTTTTTTTATTTTTTTTTGTGTGTGTCCGGATCAACTTGGCCGGACGCAAAACCGGACGTCTCATGTCCGGATTTGCGTCCGGCTGGATGTAGCCGGACACGTGAAAACTTTTTTTTTTAATTAGATTTGTTTTTTTTTTTTTTTTTCTAATTTTTTTTATATATATATAATATTATATTTTAATTAAAAACCATTAATCTAAAACACCTCATTATTTTAAAAATAAAACATTTCAAAAATAATTAAATAAAAAACACAAGAAATGCAGAAATGAAATAGCAAGAGTGTTAAGGGACTCCCTGATCCGTGATGAACATTGCCATGATATTTCCTCACACTTGAGTTCAGTGTAGCATTAGAATGAAGTACCTGAAAGATTAAATCTGCCAAACCAGAAGAACTCAAGTGGAACCAGGCAGAGTTTATTTATTAAAATCGGGGAGTCGGGGCTCATGCTAAAAATTATAAAAACTCTCCATAGATTAAAAGTAAAGTATAGCAGGTAAAAGGAAAGTGTAAAAAGAAAATAGAGAGAAGTTTTATACTGGTGGGCTGCCTCCCACCAAGCTGCCCGTCTTTTCGGTCTTTGGCTAGACCTTGGTGCATCAGTTTGAAGAGTCAGGATCCCGGAGCCAAAGTGTTGAATGAACCATATCAACATCGCTCCCTTGGTACAACTTCAGCTGTGATCCATTAACCTTGAATGCTTCCCCTTTCTCGTTGACCACACCAATGACTCCATAAGGGGAAACATCTGTAACTGTGAATGGACCGGACCAGCGAGATTTCAGCTTCCCCGGAAATAGTTTCAGTCTTGAATTGAACATTAGCACTCGGTCACCAATTTGAAATTCTCGTTTCACAAGCAATTTATCATGCCATCTCTTAGTCCGTTCCTTGTAAATCTTGGCATTTTCATAGGCCTCTTCTCTGAATTCATCCAGTTCACACAACTGTAGTTTCCTTTCCTCACCGGCCTTCTGAAGATCACAATTCAGAACTTTAAGTGCCCAAAAAGATTTATGTTCCAGTTCCACCGGAAGATGACATGCTTTTCCAAATACCAACTTGTAAGGAGACATTCCCAAAGGTGTCTTATAAGCTGTCCGGTAGGCCCACAAGGCATCATCCAATTTCATAGACCAATCCTTACGGGATGAACTAACAGATTTCTGTAGAATCCACTTAATCTCCCTGTTAGTTACCTCAGCTTGCCCATTGGTCTGTGGATGATAGGGTAAGGATACCTTATGTCTCACTCCATACTTTTGCAGCAAGGCTTCAAACTGCTTGTTACAAAAGTGTGATCCTCCATCACTTATGATTGCCCGTGGTACACCAAACCTAGTGAAAATGTTTTTCTTCAAAAATTTCAGCACAACCTTTGCATCATTAGTAGGTGCAGCCACTGCTTCAGCCCATTTGTCACATAATCTACAGCTACCAAAATATAGAGGTTCGAATGTGAAGAAGGAAATGGCCCCATGAAGTCAATCCCCCATAAATCAAATGGCTCAACCTCCAAGATGTAATTCAAGGGCATCTCAAGCTTACGTGAAAGGTTACCTTGGCGCTGACAGCTATCACATGTGGATACAAATGTATGGCAGTCTTTATGTAGCGTCTTCCAAAAGAAACCTGCCTCCAATACCTTAGCTGCTGTCTTGGCTGGCCGAAGTGTCCTCCAGCTTCTCTTGAATGACAGTGGATAAGGATGTCACGAATCTCAGTCTCTGGGACACACCGACGAATAATTCCATCACCACAAACCTTGAATAAGAATGGATCATCCCACCGGTATTGCTTAACAGTAGAAAGAATTTCTTCCGCTGCTGATACGACATTTCTTGTGGCAAAATCTGCTTAGCAAGGTAATTCGCAATATCGGCATACCAAGGGTCCTCCTTAAAACCAATTGCATATACTAGTTCATGAGGAAAATATTCATTAATTGGTATACCGTTATCAGGAACTTGCATCCGTGATAAATGATCAGCAACTCCGTTCTGTACTCCGGGCTTGTCTCTCACCTCAATGTCGAATTCCTGTAAGAGTAGGATCCATCTGATCAACCGGGGCTTAGCATCAGCTTTCTGGAACAAATACCTCAAAGCAGAATGATCAGTATGTATGATGACTTTGCTCCCGATGATATATGGTCTGAACTTGTCACAAGCAAAGACAATGGCCAACAACTCCTTTTCTGTGGTGGCATAGTTTTTCTGAGCGTCATTGAGTGTCTTGCTGGCATAATAGACAACTCTCAGTACCTTCTCGTGCCTTTGACCGAGGACCGCTCCCACAGCAAAGTCGCTCGCATCACACATGATCTCGAAAGGTAAGGACCAATCAGGAGCAATAACTACAGGGGCAGTCACCAACTTTTCCTTTATTGTGTTGAATGCGTCAAGACAGACCTGCGTAAACTCAAACTTTGCATCTTTCATTAGTAAATCACACAGAGGTTTTGAGATTTTCGAAAAGTCCTTTATGAATCTTCTATAGAACCCTGCATGACCGAGGAAGCTTCTGACATCCTTTACTGAGGCTGGTGGTGGTAACTTTTCAATGACCTCAATTTTGGCTTTATCTACCTCAATACCTTTGCTTGATATCTTGTGACCCAACACAATGCCCTCTTGCACCATGAAGTGGCACTTCTCCCAGTTCAGTACTAGATGAGTCTCTCTGCACCTGGCTAGAATTTGATCTAAATTTTCCAAACATGAATCAAACGTTAGTCCAAACACAGAGAAATCATCCATAAATACCTCGATACATTTCTCAAGATAATCAGAGAATATAGCAGTCATGCATCGCTGGAAGGTAGCTGGCGCATTGCACAATCCAAAAGGCATGCGTCGGTAGGCATATGTTCCATAGGGACATGTAAACGTGGTTTCTCCTGGTCCTCTACAGCAATAGGAATTTGAAAATATCCAGAGTCCATCCAAGAAGCAATAATACTTATGCCCTGAAAGCCTTTCCAACATTTGGTCAATGAAAGGAGAGAAAATGGTCTTTCCTAGTTGCAGCATTTAATTTCCTGTAATCAATACATACCCTATGCCCTGTAATAGTCCTTTGAGGGACTAGTTCACCTTTTTCATTGGGGATGACAGTAAATCCCCCTTTCTTTGGTACAACCTGTGTAGGGCTCACCCATTCACTATCTGAAATAGCATAGATGATACCTGCATCCAAAAGTTTGATTACCTCGTTCTTCACCACTTCTTTCATGTTAGGATTCAAACGTCGTTGAGGTTGAACCATTGGCTTGCAGTTTTCTTCCAAGTGAATGCGGTGGGTGCAGAAATTTCCTGATATCCCCTTGATATCAGCAACAGACCATCCAATTGCTTCCTTATTTTTCCTGAGTACCTGCAAAAGTTGCTCCTCCTGCGAATGTGTTAGATCTGCAGAGATAATTACAGGTAAACCAGAGGGCTCAACTAAAAAGACATATTTAAATGACTAGGGAGAGGTTTTAGCTCTAAGGTGGGTGGTGCTTTGATGGAAGGAATCAACTCCTTAGGCTCTCGCTCTAATCTCTCCTTCTCCATATGAGCACCCCTGCGAAATGGTCTACCAGCTGATAAATGGAATGCAACCTCAGCAATCTCTGGATCCTCATGAGCTCCATCAAAAGATTAATTAAACATTTTTCTAACTCATCTAATTCAGCTGGACCAAAGATATATTCCTGCATCAAAGAGTCAATAGCATCTAGACTAAAACAGGCATGTACGTCAGAAGGATGTTTAGTAACCTTGGACATGTCAAAGACTAACTGCTCATCATGCATTCTTAAAATAATCTTACCACCCTCAACATCAATGAGGGTCCTAGCTGTTCGCATGAAAGGGCGTCCAAGAATTAAGGGTACTTCCTTGTCTTCCTCCATATCTAGAATTACAAAATCAGCAGAAAAACAAAGGTACCAACAGAAACAACTAAATCTCTAACCACACCCTTTGGAAAGATAATAGATCTATCTGCTAATTGTAAAGTAATGCGAGTAGGGTTACACTCTCCTAATCCAAGTTTAAGATACATGGATAAGGCATCAAATTTATGCTAGCTCCCAAATCACAGAGACCCTTACCACAATCGACATTACCTATTGAGCATGGAATGATTGGCAAGCCGGGATCATCGAGCTTTGGTGGGAGGTTCTTGCTAAGCACTGCAGAAACTTTTTCTGTCAATTGCACCGTCTCCTTCTCAACTAATGACCTTCTATTTGAAAGGATGTCCTTCAAGAACTTCGCATAGATGGGCATCTGCGTCAAAGCATCTGAAAAGGGAATATTAATTGTTAGTTTCTTAAAGATGCTAAGAAACTTACCAAACTGCTCGTCGAGGTCTCTCTTTTTCAGTCGATTTGGGAATGGCACTGGGAGCTCAGGGACCGCTCGTCGTGATGATCTAGAAGACTGGACAACTTCGCCGGTCAGCTCACCATCTTTTGTGCACTATTATCAACTGGAGTATTTTCTGACTCTGGCCCTCTGATGATTTCTACCTCTTTACTGACAACTTTGTCTTTTTCAGCCGGAGTGCTTTCAGCCTCAGGGATCGAGGGATCAAGCTGCTTGCCACTCCTCAAAGTCACTGCTTTAGCATATTCGCGAGGATTCTTCTCTGGCTGGCTAGGTAGAGCCCCTGCAGGTCTATCAGAAAATTTTCATTCAGCTGGGCAATCTGAGTCTCAAGATGTTTGTTGAAGGCTTTCTGCTCCAAGATGAATGTCTTGTTCTCATGATTTATGCTCTCTTGCTGTTCGAGTTTCCTATTGGTTGACAGGATAAACTCTCGCATCATATCCTCCAAACTTGAACTCACACTAGCTGGCTGTTTCTGTGCCTGCTGGTTCTGCATTTGCTGATTTTGATGAGGTCTCTGAAAATGCTGAGTGTTCTGCTGTGGGGGCCTCTGACTGTAGTTATTTCCCTGGAACCTCTGCTGTTGATACCCTTGATTGTTTTGGTTGTTGTAGAAGTTCCCTTGCCTGTTTCCCAGATAGTTTACCTCTTCATTTTGCTGAGGATTACACTGACACATATTGGAACTTCTACCACAATACTCACACTGTGGAAAAGAGTCGGTCACAACAGCTGCACTTGACTGAGGTTTCATCATTGCACACATCTTCTCAAATTGTTTAGACATGCTATCCATCCTAGCAGCTAAAAGAGTGTTCGAATCTACCTCATAGATCCCAGCGGTCTTTCTTGGGGGAACCTCAGTAGATGCCCTAGCACCTCCCCACTGATTAGCCGAGTTGGAGAGAGTTTCCAACAACTCCTGTATCCTTTTGATTGGAAGCTCCATAAGACTTCCTCCTGCACAAGTATCCACCAAAAGTCGGCTCTGGGGATCAAGATCTTTGTAGAAGGATTGTAACAAGACTTCCTCTCCCAGACCGTGGTGTGGTACTCTTCGAACAATTCCCTTGAATCTCTCCCAAGCCTCTGAAAGAGTCTCCCCACTGTATTGCTTGAAGTTGGTGATCTCACCTCTCATGGTCAGCATGCGAGATGGTGGGAAGTATTTTGCCAGGAATGTGTGCAGTCCAAGGTGTGGGGTAGGAGGTGAGATGTGTTGTTCTGAGCTGCGCCCTGGTGGTGGAAGTGCACCTCTTGGAAGACTGGACCAAGGAAATAAGGAGTCTGGTGAACTATTTGGAGACAAACTTGCACCTCCCTGAGTGAAAATGAAATGCTGGCTACCTTGAGACTGGAACACTCCAACAATCGCAGGAAGGAGGTGAGGTGAACATTTGGATCTTCAGTGACTTTCCACTGAACTGCGGCGCATTTAGGACCATTGTGACATAATGGGTCTTGAATTGCCATTCTACCCCTTCCGGCAGTGCAGGGATTACTATTGGTGATGTGAGTCCCTCCACATTCGGACGAGTGTAGTCGTTCATCCTTCTCTCTCTGCTGATACCGTCCATAAGATTTTCTTCTTCGGAATCAAAGGTATCCCCTGGTGAGTCCTTGAGAAACACCTCTGGTTCAATTGCAGGCTCCAGTACTACCCTGGCGACTTCTTCTCGCAAGTCGTTCTATCTCGGGTTCCAGATCAAATTCAGGAGTTCCTTCAGAACGAGTTTTAACCATAAACCAAAATCAGATAACTGACAGTAGTTGTAAAACACAATCGGGTAAACCTAAATAAACTAGAACCACAGATAATAAGAAACAAATTTGCACAAAGCTAAGAAAATAAACAGAAGAAAATAAAACAAACAAAAATAAACTAAAAAGCAAAGACAAAAAATAAAATAAAATAAAATAAAATAAAATAAAATAAAATAAAATGAAACTAGCAACCGTGCCTCCCCGGCAACGGCGCCATAAACTTGTTGGGGTAAAACCTAACGGTAAATTGTGCTGGGGGTTTAACCTAACGGCAAGTGTACCGGTCGATTATAGCAAGTTTAAATCTCGGAGTATTCCCTGAGTATCGAATCCAAGGTCAGCAGCTAGTTTAATTTCTACTTTCACACAAAACAAGGAAAAATAAATAACAGGAAATTGGGGGTTTTTGTTTGTGATGGTGAATGTTTAAAAAGAGTTCACTAAACAATAAATAACAGGTAAATAATTGTTTTTGGTTTTGTTTGATAAAGGAAATTCCGGTTTACTACTTCTCTCTAGATTGCAATATCTTCCCCTAAGTGATTTCTGCAATATTCTGAATAAAACCCTAGAATAAGGATAACTCGTATTCGGTCTCCCGCTCCACGAATTCTAATTAGCAAAGACTGAATCCTAACTCTCGTTATGAATCCACTGTTTACTAATCGCTTTAAGCATAGTCTAGATAATGGTCAGCTAGTGTTTTTAGAGGAATTACCATCTCTATACTAACCGGTTCATTCCCTGTAGTCAATTGATAGCCGCAGTTCTCACTTATAAGCTAACAAACTGATAGACTCAATTAATTGATCAGATTAATAAGTCTAGGAATTCATAAGGGCAAAGAACTTTATTCTATTGTACTGCAGAAAATCACAAAGGTTCAGAAATAATTATTCTAGAGATACATAGTAAACCGAAATTAAAAGCGACTACTCAGCCATAGACAAAATAACAATGCTCAATATAAACAGCATAAGGATAGAGGGATTTAGCAGAAAAACTGGTTTTAGAAGCCGTCGAGACGATTCTGCGAATTCCACTCCTGTCCGGCTGTCTAGGGTCGGACGCAATCCGGACGCCTTCACCAGGTGCTTGTCCGGATCCGGACGTCAACCGGACGCGGCTAAATGAAGGTCGTGAGCAGGGTTTTGTCTGTGGGTTGAGGGTGAAGGTTTTACGGAGAGCGATTTATGAGTGGGGGATTGGTTTATCGAGAGGAGATTTGTGTAGAGAGGGAGAAGAGAGGAATGTGTAATGGAGAGACTCAGAGAGTCAGGTACAATTTCAAATGAAGGCTAAGGACTCCTTAATAATAGGCTGAGGAAATAGACAGATGTTGGTGGGAGTGTTGGCGTTTGTGAGTAATTGAGTATGGGTGATGCTAATAAAAACTGAGGTCTGATAATTGCGCCGCCCGTCTGATAATTGCGCCGAAAGCCCAATTATCAGTACGAGTGCGTTTTTATTTTTCATCGCTGTGTGACGTCCGGATTGTGTCCGGGTTGTGTCCTGGTCCGGACGTGACACAGAACCTCTAGATCTGAAACTCGAAACATGTCCGGATCGTGTCCGGATCCGGACGTGAGACAGCGGTTTTGGATCTGAATCTCGGAATATGTCCGGATCGCTGTCCGGATCCGGACAGGGCACATAATTCTCGTTTGGGTCACGTCCGGCTAACTTGACCCGGACACAGATCCGGACGTGAGACGTCCGGTTCTGCGTCCGGCCAGGTTGACCCGGACACGACCAATTTTGTGTGTCTCTTTCCCTGATTTGTTCCCCGTTTGTTGCGTTGTAATCCTTATGATGTAAAATCTTCATTTCCCTGGGTTTTTTCCTATATTTAACATATAAAGTGCATTAGTTCATATCAAAACATCAATCTTAGGAAAAACACAGAATAAGTGGGAAACATTGCTTAAATTATAGCAGATTATAAGGTAATTAAACCTTTAAAAGCCTATATGTTTCACACTTATCAGTTTCGTCGGATCCTAGAAAAGGAAGCCAAAAAAAATATTTACATGGGGAAGGATCCAGCATGATGTGCACAAGATTGGAACCGCAGATTAGTTTTGCATTAGTTGGTCAATCTTGTTTTACATAATGACTTGTATGCCCCTGCAAGAGGACAAAAAATTTAGTCTCTTTTCATCTCTTATTAGGTTAGGCTTCAAATGTTTTGAAAGGATAGACTTTAGTTGTTTTAATATTGGTACATTTTTCAGTAGTAATAACTTTATTGAATGGTTTAGTAGTATTTAATGCCAAATTGGTTTAAGTTCATTTTCATTCAATTTATGTTATTAATTCTGATGATTCAGAAACTTTGGCATGCTAGGCTTGGTCATATTGGTATTGATCGGATGAATAGACTAGCAAGAGAAGAGTTCCTTGGGGAACTCAAGAAGCTATAACTCACTAAGTGTGAGCCCTGTTTAGCTGAAAACCTACTAGGAAACCATTTTCTATAGAGGAAAGGACTACTCAACCATTGCAGCTAATTCATTCAAATATTTGTGGCCTAATGAGTATGATTGTCAAGCTTGGTGCTTGATGTTTTATCACATTCATTGGTAACTTCACACGAATTTGTTACGTGAATGAAGTAGAGAATAAATTAACTCTCAAAGTTAGTGGGAGACTTTTGTAGTTATATTAAGAGGGTTATGGTTATCCACATGGGATACTTAATAAAGGTTCCTGTACCCAGTAAGTTCATTTTTAGCCGAGTGGGAGGTGTCTATGTGAACCTTTTGACTCGTGTGGGTGGGAGTTGACATCCTCTATGTAAGAGAACTCCCCACAACGTACTTTCATACGGTACGTGCTAGCGACCTCATTGAAGCGTATGGATTGATCCTTGCTCCTTCACTGTGTGAGTCAATGTTTGTTATTTGCCCTTTTGACCTTTTGACTTGGGTTGTAATAGTGGTAATGATGCTGCTACTTTGGAAGGATTACCAAGATTCCATGATTTTTACGGTTTTAGTGTAACCTTCTGGGAAAGCGGTTATTGCCATTAAGATACGATGCCAAGTAAAAGGAAAAGTTTACAAGAGTAGTTCAGACTGAAGTGACAATGCTGGCGCCAGTAACTTTAGTAGTTATAGTGATTGGTCACAGTATCCTGGTCATCCTATGTTGAAGGATCGGGTTGAGTTTGGATTAGTCGAACAGAAATTGGACTTGAGGTGCTGGCAACTTTTTTGGATGTTTCATTCTGGCCTAAGAGGTTTGTTTTGGAGTTATCCATATTGCAGGTGTGTTGCCAGGTCGCACGGCCTATTACTGTATGGAAACACGAAAGCTCTCAAGTAGTTGACATTGGTGATTGTGAGAGATGTTGGTTATATTTATTTATTAAGTAATAAATAAAAGATAATATTTTGTTAAATATTAGTTACAACCAACGTCAATAATATTGATGAGAATATTTGTTATTCTTATCTCTTTCTATTATTATTATTATATATAGAGGTATGGAATTAGTTTCCTGGTGTAGGTGCATACACAATATCCAGAATCTCTATCTCCCATAGAATATAGAGAGATAGCGGTGTTAGGGTTCTTAGGTCGTGGATAGTGTGGGGAGTGCTGCTGTGGTCTCCTCCACCTGGTAGATGTGAAGGATTCAACAGTATGATCCTACCTATTCCGCTGCGCTCAAGAGGTAGGTACCCTAATCTAGATATAATTCTAACACGCATCAACTTGGGAATTTAGTGAACTTAGAGACTTTGTAAAGTTCCTTCCTTTTTCTGTTTCTTGAACCTCTTTCTGTTCTTCCAAGTATCTTCATTGTTGTTCTGCTACTCAGTTGTGGTCTTAACTTTTTAATTCAACAGAGTACTGTCCTCCAACCAATTTACGGGAGTGCTGCCCTCAACCCTGGCCAGGCTATATAACTTGACAGACTTGTGAGTTTGTTTTGTGCACATTCTAGCTCTGTCGCCCCTTGTCATTCGGAGTTTTTCTTTCTCTTCTTTTCCCTTTGGTGCACATTCTAGCTCTGATTGAATTCTATGCGAAAACTGTGGATGGATGCAGTCGGATCAACGATAATAACTTCAGTGGAGCTATACCAAACTATATCCAGAACTGGAAACAGTTAAGAAGATTGTAAGACTACTCCTAAATGAAGCTTACTATGTGATACCTATTTTTTGCATCTTTGGATGATTTATCTACTTGATTATGTTTGAAGAGAAATGCACACAGTGGCTTGAAGGGCCCCATTCCATCCAGAATCTCATTTTTAGAGAACTTAACTGAACTGTATGTACACATACGTACCCTTTTTTTTAATTTTGTTATCTTGGAAGTCTTCTCTTTTAATCTCCCCCTTTTGCACTCAGGAGAATCAGTGATATCCAAGGTACAAGCCAGGACTTTCCGGCGCTGAGCAACATGAATAACTTAAAATTCTTGTACGCAGTCCCCCTTTTCTCTACTATTATGTAGGCTGTAGGCATGTTATATGTTCTTTTTCATGTGTGCTGCTCTTGTTTTCTCCAGAGTTTTGAGGAACTGCAACCTCTCTGGAATGATTCCAGCTTACGTTTGGGAAATGCAGAATTTAGTTATGCTGTAAGTCATATGCAAAAGATTGTTTTCTACTTAGATCATATTGGTTCTAATATGTGAACTCGTAATGTGCCTGAAATTTAATTAATTTTTTCAAATACGCAAGAATAGAATATGAAATAGTATATTCAAAGATAATCAGAAGGTAAGTGAAACTCCATTTGAAGTGGCATTTTGAGCTCCCAATATCAATTTTGGTAAGGAGTTAGTAGTCCCTTTTTAAACACCTGATCTCCCAACTATCCATCTCTCTAGACAAAATGCCATTGAGTTCTTGGCTCCAATCTGATGAAGTGTCTAACTTTACATTCTCTAAATTCCTTCAAAGAAATTTAATTTTGGGAAAATTCACGATATACCCCTGTTTTCTTTCGTAATTCACAATATACCCCTATGATTTTCGTAATTCAACTTTAAACGTACTTAAATGTGGTCCAAAATTGATGAAACTTTACATGGACGATGCTAAAGCGTTATATTTTGGTCCAATATCAATTTGAAGTTTTTTAAGCTCACATGTGACCTGTGGGACCCAATGAGCAGTCACATGTTCTTCAAACATTCGCTCTCGTCTCTCGTTTCCCTCTCGCCTTCTTTTCTAAATCCTTCTCCCACATTTAACATGGTATCAGAGCAGGTTGTCCACAATTAACTTGCCTTACCCGATGGCAACCAAACACAGCGACATCGAACAAAGCTTGACCGAAAATGACGAAGCGTCCGATGCAGGCAAAGAAGATGACGAAGTCGACAAACCTAGAAGGCGCACCTCTCGACTTGACCCTTCAGACCCATTGACCGTGACTAGCGCAGATCAACCAGGAATATCCCTTACCGCCAAGAAATTCGACGGAAAAGGCTTCCAAATATGGAAGAAGAAAATGGAGATCTCGCTTCTGGCCAAGAACAAGATCAAAATGATTGACGGAACCTTACCCGGTCCAAGTTGCGAAGTGAGCGAGAGACGAGATGCCTGGGATCGTTGTGATGGTCTCATCAGATCCTGGATCATTTCTAGCGTAGATTCGTCGATTGCCGACGGACTTATATCCCGCAGTACCTCTCGCGCCATGTGGAAAGCGTTGTGCAAGAGATACGACCAGTCAGATGGTACTCGCTTGTTCGAATTAAGACGAGAATTATCTCAGGTAGAGCAGGGTACATCCAGTGTCGCAGATTATTTTGCTCGCTTGGAAAAATTGTGGGACGAAATTGCTAGTGTTTCCGATGTTGATACTTGTGTCTGTGGTTACGGTGATAAAACTGCCAAAATGATCGAAAATCAAAAACTTTTCGAATTTCTTTTGGGTCTTCGAGAAGAGTTTATCAACGTCCGTGGGAATCTTCTCATGAAATCCCCTTTACCTAGCGTGGATTCTGCCTATTCCGTTATTCTCCACGAAGAGAGAACAGCGCGGTATGAACAAATCAGGTAGAAATTCTATCAAGACTTTTTTGCCAACACTGTGAGCAAGAGCGATTCGAACCAAAACAACCGATTCAAGAACAAACGAGAGGAGACTGGCAAAAGGAACGACTGTGCGTGCTCTCACTGTGGCAAGTCCGGTCACCTTAAAAAGGACTGTTTTGAGTTGAAGGGGTATCCAGATTGGTGGAAGGGAACAAAAGTCTCTTCCGCAAATACAGTTAAACGTGGCGAAGGCAACTCCAACTCCCACGGTTTGGATGTAGAAAGGTTTAATCGCATCTGTGATATGCTGGAACAGACAAGTGTTCTCTGCTAAAGGAAAGAGTACCTCTGCTATTAAAAACAATGTTGAATCTGCCAGCTTCGCAGGTAATACTCATAATCAGTTTACTACTGATAATTCCAACGGTGGTTGATAGACTCTGGTGCTAATGATCATTTGGTTGGTGATATTAGTTTTTTGGTAACAAGAGGAAATTGTCTAAACCTCGCTATGTTACTACGCCTAATGGAAATACTGAAACTATTGACACCATAGGCACCGTAACATTTTCAAACAGTTTGAAACTTGAGAATGTTTTATACGTTCCTAGCTTCAATCTTGCCTCATTTCCGTAAGTAAGCTGGTTGATCAAATAGGTCTGAATGTTGTTTTTGATCGAGGATTCTGTTATGTGCAGGGCCCTACTGGATGAGTAGGAAGCGCATAGGATGCAAGAGAGATGGCCTCTATACCTTGGATGTGGATTCTTTGGAACGACACCTTTTGACAGTTGTAATAGTGTGCATATCACACCTAGAGATCATCGTACCAACAAAGCCTTGTTTTGGCATATGAAAATGGGTCATCCCCCTTTAAGTAAGATGCTTAGAATGGGTTTAGTTAGCAAGGAGGATGTTCCCTTGAGTTTTGCCTGTGACATTTGTTTTCGTGCAAAAGGACATCGTCTTTCATTTCCACATTCTGTTCATAAATCTGAGGTTTGCTTTGAGATTATACATCTTGATATATGGGGACCTTGTTCTTATGCGAATCATGATGGTAGTAAATACTTCTTGACTATAGTGGATGACGCTAGCAGATGCACATGGACTATTCTTATGAAGCAAAAGTCAGAAGCCACCCTTCACATACAACATTTTATTCTCATGGCTGAAAAACAATTTAACAAACATGTTAAAATTGTGCATTCCGATAATGCATACGAATTGGGATCCTCTACCATTTTGAAACATTTCTTTTATGACAAAGGTATCCTTCACCACACCACATGTGTTCACACACCTCAACAAAACGGCATAGTAGAACGAAAACATCGTTATTTGTTAGAAACTGCTCGTGCTCTATTTTTTCAATCTGGATTAGAGATGGATTATTGGGAGAAAGCATCTTAATGGCCACTCATCTTATAAATCGTTTGCCCTCTTCTACTTTAAATAAACACTTCACCGTATGCGTTTCTCCATGGTGTCCCACCTAAATTCAATACTTTTCACACCTTTGGCTGCCTTGCGTATCACACACGGCCCACATCTTCCGCACCACCAAATTTGATAATCGCGGGTCCAAGGCCGTGTATGTTGGGCCTGGGTTATCTAAAAAGGGGCACGGATTATTATTAGATGAACGTAAGATAATCACGAGCCGCGATGTCACCTTCTTCGACAATATATTTCCTCTCATAAACGAAGGGAAAATGACACCGTTTCTCCGTTTCCCATTCCTTGTGATGATGATGTTGTCGACATTTCTTCTGATGCTCCCGTCTCTCGACCAGAAACGACGACTCAACAAGATAATCAGCCAATTTCCACTTACATTGATGATAATTCCACTCAGAGAATGACACAACAAGTGGATAGTAGTCCAGACAACATAAGTAACAACATCCATGATCCTCCTTCCGAGAATGACTGTATTTCTCACACTGAGACCATTCTTCATTCTCAACACTCTATTGCTCCTGCTGACACTAATGATCCTGAAGAGCAAACTAATGGCTCTTGTCACAATCCGTCAATCTCACACCTTAGACGATCGTCTCGCAGCCGGCAACCCCCTGCTAAATTCCATGATTACGAGTGTAATCAAGCGTCTATTGACTGTTTCTCTCAGATTTTGGCTACTCGTCTTAAAGCCCCTCAAGCTCAATACATACCAGTATGAATTCCTTGACGGACTTGAGCCCATCTCGTGTCATGTGCTGCCAAGTCGCTAGTTATTGTCCAGATGAGCCAAGATCTTACAAAGCGGCTTGTCAACATCATGAATGGAGGGAAGCAATGGCGGCAGAGTTAAAAGCTCTTGAAGACAACAAACACATGGAGTCTTGTGAAACTTCCAAAAGGAAAAAGATGTATTTCTTGTAGATGGGTCTATCGGGTCAAATACAAAACTAACGGAGACGTAGAAAGGTATAAAGCTCGGTTGGTTGCTCGGGGTTTCACACAGAAATATGGGGAAGATTTTGATGAAACCTTTTCTCCAGTAGTCAAGATGTCTACGGTTCGTGCTTTGATCAGCGTAGCCGTTAAGCGTCATTGGTTTATTCACCAACTTGACGTCAACAACGCTTTTATTCACGGAGATCTTCACGAGGAGATTTATATGCAACCCCCCGATGGTCTTGAGATTGAAACCAAGGGGTTAGTTTGCAGGCTTCAAAAATCTTTATACGGTTTGAAACAAGCTTCTCGACAATGGTACTCCAAGCTTTCCACCACTCTCACTCATCTCGGATTCACTATATCTGAGAACGATCATTCTCTTTTCAAGTGGACCAAAGATGACTCTATTCTTTTCCTCGGAGTCTACGTGATGATATAATTCTTTGCGGGAATGATCAAACCAAAATTCGACATGTCAAGGATACTCTTCACAACTTTTTAAAATTAAAGACTTGGGTAATCTAAGTCGTTTTTCTCGGGATGGAATATCACCATACCATCAACGGCGTTGGAATCACTCAGCATCAATTTGCCAACATCTTCTTCGTGATTATAATGTCGATTCCCAACAGCCTTGTTGCTAGCCCCCTGGCTCCTAACATTAAGCTACATCTCATGATGGTCAACCATTATCAGATGTCACAGCTTACCGACGGCTTATGGGAAAACTTAATTATCTCATCAATACCCGTCCGGACTTGAACTTCAGCATCCAACTCCTAAGCCAATTCAACAATCAGCCTTGTAACATCACTGGGATGCTGCCATCCACGTTCTTCGATATATAAAAGGGACTCTTGGATATGGCATTTTCTTCAATAATTCAGATAATTTCTCTCTCATCGCATATTGCGACTCAGATTGGGCCACTTGTCCTATTTCTCGCAGGTCCATAAGCGGTTACTACATTCTCCTTGGCGGTGCACCTATCTCCTGGAAATCAAAAAAGCAAACATGCGTCTCCCTTTCCTCCGCCGAAGCTGAATATCGTGCCCTCCGTCGTGTCACCACTGAGCTGGCATGGCTCTCTCGTCTTCTTCACGAGAGGGGGTCCCTGATATCACACCCATTCCTCTCCGGTGTGATAATCTGTCTGCCGTTTTCATTGCAAGGAATCCGGTCCTCCACGAACGTACAAAACACATCGAGATTGATGTTCATTACGTTCGTGATCAAATCAAAGCCGGCCTCATCAATGTCACACACATTTCTAACTCATTCAGAAAGCTGATAGCTAACCAAGGCTCTCACCGGGGAAAGAATATCGTCGTCAACTTGACTCCATGGGGATGATTAATGTGCTAGCAAATCGATGAAATCTTCTTCAATTTCTTCGATTTGAGGGGGGGGGGTTAGGATATGTTAATATACTTAGGATATATTATTTATTACTTTCCAGATTTAGGAGTTAGGTATATATCCTATACTTAGGATATATTATTTATTACTTTCCAGATTTAGGAGTTAGTAATATCCTCATACTTAGGATATATATTTATTACTTTCCAGATCTAGGAGTTAGTATTTATTCTCATACTTTTTTCTTTCCCTTTCATTTCACTCAGGGGTGTATAAATATGTAACCAGGAGCTTCATTCCAGATCATCCAATACAATAGAAAATTCCATCTTCTTCAAACATTCGCTCTCGTCTCTCGTTTCCCTCTCGCCTTCTTTTCTAAATCCTTCTCCCACATTTAACAGATATACACATCTTCATGAACAAGAACACAAACACTTAAGGGAAAATATACATTAAGAAGTCAAAATGACTTGTGAGTAAAAATCACTTGTAACACAAGTGTATACACCTTCGGACACTAAATAACACATGTTATACATGTTAACACGTTAAACAAGTCCAAGATACACAAGCTGTGCAAAAAGAACATCAATATCAAAGGTGAATCAAATACATTTTTACTAGATTTAATGAATAGTAAAGTATACCAATTCCTTAAGAAAACGTTTTTTATACACTTAAGGGTGAATAAATCATGTTGGTAACAAACTAACACATGATATAAGTGTCCAAATGTACAAGTTATAAGTCATAAAATAAAAATGAAACAAAAGAGACCATTTTTCCCCTTGGTACAAAGGAGGCCGACAATGCCCATGCAAGTGGCTGTCAAATTTCAAAAAATTGAACCAAGAAGTCTTATTTAGGTGGCTTAATGTAACACCCCTATTTAACGTATTTATAGCGGAAATAAAATACTAAAGGCGTACAGACCATCGGGTTCCAAACACCCGGCACCAAACCTACCAATTTACAACTTAAAGATTACAACAGTCACGGCCTGAACCTCGAGAAAACTTAACAAAAATAAAACAGTAATAAAACAAATAAACTCTCCATAAAACCTAATCCCATCCCAATCACTCGTTCTCTTCGTGGCCACCTGTATAATAACTCGTACCTGCAAGATAAAACCAAGCAGCCCACCCCGAGAGGGGTGGGTCAGTTCCCTGGAATAGAACTGGTATGATCCTCCAAAAACAAACTTATAATACAACTCTTAAATGAATAACAGCTTGAATACAACCACTTAAAACCACACAGAGGAACCAGGCACTTCAAAAATTACCAAGTCAAGATAACAAGTTGCGAAAGTAATACATAACAGAAAGTTAAAGTTAGTCACTCAGAAGAATCACACCATAAGTTAGTGTACATCCATTGTTTATGTTAAATTCAGTTCCAGTTAGGAATAGGAAGACCTAAGTAGTCACGAGGACTAGGAATGAAAGAAGAGATCCAAGAACCCATAACTCAAGAGTGGAATCAAATCAACTGGGAGAGATGACCCCCACCGCCAAGTACGTCCTTTTAGGACAGGGGATATACAGCCCCTCACTGTTCACTACGTCCCTTTTGGGACAGGGGATATACAGCCCCTCACTGTTACCATTGAAGACGCGCACACGTCAAAACAGCAAGACCTAGCTCATGGATGAAACGATATCCAGAGTCAAAGAAGAATTTCCAAGATTGTCCTTCTCCATATTCCCACTAGATCACTAACTACCCAGAGCAATACCAAAACACTCAGTCCTACAGAAGTGCAGAACGTAAACCCTAAGCAGTTAATGTCTAATGGAACAACCAAATAGAAGGAACCAGTACCCATGTAAGTTCACATTCAAGGCTCAGTTAGTCACACAAGCTGAGTTAGTCACACAACCATTTCCTTTTAGAAATCCATTTAGCTCAATTAGCGTTTGTCACAAATATCCCTTAAGTCTTTTTAGCAAAGCATAAGAGTACGAGAAATCGTACCTGGTATGTGAAGAACAATGGTTAACTTTGAATGAGTGTTCCCCAATAGTAGCCTATAATTAATGTGTTCCAAGTGTCGATTAGTTAAGGGACTTATAACCTAAACAACCTCCATTCTTACTAATTATAGTTCCAGGTTTAGCATTATTCTCTCACAAATGTATGGGCTTGATTTTGTTAATTAAATCCTTTGTTAGGCCCATTTCATTTAATTGGAATGATTTAGGATTTAGCCCTGAGAGTGGCCCAAACTCTCTTTGAACTGTTTAAGTGGGCTTTTGGAGTTCATAAACTTGGGCTCAGTAGGTTAGCCCAAGACCGTGTTACGTTTGCGTTGTTTAATTAAACCCTTAAGGTATCGTTGGCTATTTTATTACACATGATTAATAACTAAGGTTAAATATCCATATTCTTCTTAGTATATATCCCACAGGGAATGTTATTTCCTTCATCTATTTAATGTATTTATATACATTAATATATATATATATTATCTTATGTATTAAGATTTATCAATAACATTTTTAGGAATTTTTATTGTATTTAATTATGTTTAATAACTTTTAGGCATATCCACAACCGATATGGTTTTAAAATAAAGTGTTTTCCTTTATTTATTTAATATATATACGTATGTACCTGTATTAAATTTATTTAATACATCCCCTATGTAGCTTATTGTATTTTAATTATCTTTATTACTTCAGCATTTATCTATATTCCATGTATGTTTTATAAAGTATTTCTTTCACTACATCTTAGGATATTAGCTTCTATAGTATTAAGTTAATATAAGTGTTGATTTATTTAGCTCCCTGTTTAACCCTAAGTTACTATTTTATTCCCTTTTTATATATGAGTAAATATATACTTTTCCTTAGTTTTAATTAAGAAGGTTAACTTCCAAATAAATAATAATTAGAATGTAGATTAGTTTAATTCCTTAATTTAACATCAGTTTCTATTTTTATTTCTCTCATATAAGTATATATTATATATATATATGTAAATAATTTTACTTCACTTTAAAGTCAATTCCCAAAATATTTATAAACATACTGTTACTAAATGTTAGTTTAATCTTTTCATTATTTCCCAACCTAAAAAGTTTATATACTTTAATTTTGTTACATTAAAAACCATATATTATAAGTTATTCTTAAGAAAAATTCATGAACACAATTTTGAACCCATTTACCATTGTCCAAAAATTCCCAAATTAAATATATAGTAGCTATAACATTTTAGACATATTATGAAATTTTTATTTCATAAAAATATCTTTTTAATTTATCCAAATAATTCCATAATACCCGTAACTTGCAAAAATCATAACTTACGTTAAAAACTCCAAAACCATATTAATTTACATCAAAATAAACTAGATTTTATAAGGAATCTATGGTTAAAATTTGAAGTCAAAATACATTTGGGAAGGTATTTAAATTAATTCAACAGTTAGGGATTAATTCTGGAAATATTATAATTCATAACCAACTTAACTCCCCAGATCTAATCTCGGCCGTCCGTTTCTAGAACCTATGATCGGACGGCCGAAATCTCGAGTTCATCAGTAAATCGAAACCGATACCCGAGTACTAATCCCCAATATCTCTCGATCTACAGAACGAAATTCGATGATTCTTGTTTCATTGGATTCTAAATTAAATTCCGGTTCTAATGGTACCGATTTCGCTAGCTATAATGCGTTGTACAACAAATACGATCTGGGTTCGAGGTTAGGGTTATTTACACCCGATTTGGTTTTGCAAAATTCCCTCAATACAAGGCATAATCGATCAAATTAGCAGTTGGGTTAGGTCGATAATGCAAAACCGATTAACATAATCGGAGGAATTGAAAGAAAACTCACCGGAATTGCACAAATCGAAGGGATTCGATTTCGGTTTTCTGGAAAATGTTCAAACTTGACTGTTTCGAGGAGCTCACTTTGCGGATCTATAAGTTAAGTTCTAGATCGAATTAGAATACGTATAAGGGCTTAATCGAAAAAGGAGATTTAGATCTACAAGTTGATAGCAAGAACTCAATCTGACTTGCATTATACGGAAAGAATCTTAACCCAAAAGTTACAGTTTATACCTTTGCAGTTTCTATGATTTTATGTGCAGTTCGAGTTGGCTACTTCACGGACCAACTCGCGCCAGCCTGGAAAGATTCAATCCATCAAACCTACCACATTTTAAAGTAGGGATGTAACTCTAAACACTAGTGGAAGAATCATTGAATTTGATAGATTAGAGAGAAAGTTACAGATCTCACAAGATATGAGGTTACCTATCGTTTCTGGAAAATTCTGGTAGAAAACCCAACGTGATTGACTAGCGATCTTTAGACGCCTTTAACTTCTACTGATTCAGAATCAGCCTTGGAATAAAATAGAAAGTTGTAGAGGGATTAGAGATCTACAAGATAAGCTAAAGAACACGAAATTTGGATGAGAAACGAAGGAGTAATGGCGAGACGAAGTTACCAAATTAATCACGTTCTTCTGGAAATCTGGGTTGACAGTTTCAGGAAGGCAACTTTAGATCGAGTTTGCTGGAATTTAGAAGGAGTTAGGGCATGTATGAGTAATGGTTGCAAAGAGGAGATTAAGGAGAAGAGAATGAAAGAAACGACATGCAAAAATACCCTAGGATGGCTGAGATATTGGCGTCTGAAAATGGGGCAGTAACAGATGGTGGCTGAGAAGAGTTAGCCGAAATTGGAGGAGTTCAGGCACTCTGACGTGGCGCGATTCCCGAGGCGGGCGTGGCTGAGTCAGCAGCCCCTTGCCATGTCAGCATCCTTCAAAATTTTGGCTCTAAACTTCATTTTATCATAACTTTGGCTAGGATGATCCGTTTTTGACGTTCTTTTTATCAATCTTCTTGGTTTTCCATAACCTTTTTATTGGTATAGGTTTCATGGGCTGGTTTGACCATTCTCAAAAAGTCAACCCTAGCAAGGCTTAATAAGCTTTATGGTTTCCATGATTTTATATTGGCTTTTATGATTCAAATTAGTGTTCCAACTCTTTCTAAAATCTTTATAATATACTTGGAGTGTTTAGAAATTTTCCAAGATTTATTGACTTATAAATCTTATTATTAAATTCATAATACTATATAGTAATCCAATATTTAATAGTATTCTTTCGGATTAAATGGAAGAAATCCCATGATTTAATTTTCATAATTCCATATAAGGATATAATAATTTATTATTCACAATCCCATACTATAATTTAATAATTAATATTATTATTTACGGTTTTAATAAAAGAAATCCCCTAAATTAATTTAATTAATTAGGGGTATTTCAGTATATCCCCCTTAAAAGAAACTTCGCCTCAAAGTTTAAACATCAACTTGAGACGATAATAATTCCAACGAATTTTCATACCAATCCAATCCTCCTTAACTTCCATCCATTCTATTTCAATATTCCACTCGAGATTACTCAGAATCAAACTGAATCAAAATATACCAAGATATATATTTCATGATGAAAATCAGAAGTCACATACTACTGTGTCATAACGTAAAATTACATACACATATACACCTCTCACTCTACTAATAAAGCAACCGGGCATAATCCGGATGAGGTAACGAAGGAGGAGTATGCCAGTATATCCCCCTTAAAAGAGCTAAGGTACGCCCTCGTACCGCTACTAACGTGAATCACAGCAAGATAGAAAACATCATGTGAATAGATGTGGGTACTTCACTCTCATGGAGTCCTCAGTCTCCCAAGTAGCTTCCTCAACCCCATGATGCTCCCAAAGAACTTTCACTAATTTGACTGATCTGCCCCTCGTTTCTCGGACCTTCGTGTCCAAGATCCGAATAGGAGTCTCCTCATACCTCAGTGTAGGCTCAATCTCCAACCTCTCTGGCTGCAGTACGTGAGAAGGGTCAGGCATATACTTCTTCAGCTGAGATACATGAAACACATCGTGTACCTTCCCCAACTCCGCTGGTAGCTCTAGTCTGTAAGCAGCTGGGCCCACTCGCTCCGTAATCCTGTACGGAACGACATACTTAGGGCTTAGTTTCCCCCTCATCTCAAATCTGAATAACCCTCTCATCGGAGACACCCGTAAGAAAACCATGTCTCCCAACTGAAACTCGAGCTCTCTGGTGCGCTGATCCCCATAGGATTTCTATCTAGACTGCGCTGCCCTCATGTGCTGCTGAATAACTCTGACGTCATCCTGCAGTGTCTGAACGTACTCGGCCCAATCAAGACTGCCTCGGTAGGGTCACTCCATGATAAGGGAGTCCGGCACGGCCTGCCATACAGAGCCTGGAATGGTGCCATGCCGATAGATGAGTGGTAGGAGTTATTGTAGGAGAACTCCACCAGGTGTAGACGCTCTACCCAACTCCCCTGATAGTCCAGAGCGACCGCTCGCAGCATATCCTCCAGCGTCTGAATCGTCCTCTCGGTCTGCCCATCAGTTTGAGGGTGAAAGGCTGTGCTAAGGCGTAGCTGAGTACCAAACGCCTCCTGCACCTGACGCCAAAATCCACTGAGGAAACGTGTGTCACGATCGGAGACAATCGTCTTCGGTACCCCATGGTACCGGATGTGCTCTGTGGTGAACACCTCAGTCAGCTTGGGCACCTTCCATATGTCCTTGATAGGTATAAACCTAGCTGTCTTGGTCAACCTATCGACTATCACCCAAAAGAATTCAGTCCGCCTCTAGCTGGAGGGAGACTGACCACAAAGTCCATGCTGATGTCGTCAAATTTCCAACACGGTACTGGTAATGACTGAATCTGGCCTCCTGGTCGGCGATGCTCAAACTTCACCTTCTGACAGGTGAGGCATCGGGAGACGAAATCTGCTACATCCCTCTTCATCCCGCACACCAGAATAACTGCTTCAAATCCTTGTACATCTTGGTGGCTCCAGGGTGTACTGATAATGTAGAGGAATGAGCCTCAGAGAGAATCCTGGTCTGAAGTTCTGTCATCCTGAGGAACGCAGAGTCTGCCTCTGACTCGAAGGTGTCCCTCGCTGTCTAGCTCGTACTCATACTTCAGACCATCAGTCAAACCGTCTGCTAACTTCTGCCTGACGCCTGTAGGTATACATCACTGTCCTGGGCTGCGTATATCTCCTCAGCTATCGTGGTCGTCTCTATCAAGGCTAGGAGTGAGTATGCTCTCCTGCTCAGAGCGTCTGCCACGACATTCCTTTACCTTCAGTGTACTGAAGGTTGATGTCATAATCAGCCAGTAGCTCGACCCATCGTTGCTGTCTCAGGTTCAGCTCCTTCTGGGTCCAGATGTACTTCAGACTCTTATGGTCTGTCATAATCCGGACTGTGGCTCCATACAAGTAATGTCGCCAGATCTTCAAAGCGAAGACTATGGCGAGGAGCTCAAGGTCGTGTGTGGGGTAATTTTCTTCGTGCTTCTTCAGCTGTCGAGAAGCATACGCTACCACTCTGCCATTCTGCATCAGTACCCCACCAATCCCTCTGCTGAAGCATCACAATACACCTCGTATCCCTCGTTCCCCTCAGGGATCACTAATACTGGAGTTGTGGTCAGGGCGTCCTTCAACGCCTGAAAGGAGACCTCACAAGCCTCTGTCCATACAAACGGGCTGTCCTTCTTCATCAGAGAGGTCAAGGGCTTGGCTAGCCTGGAGAAGTCCTTCACAAAGCGTCTATAGTAGCCAGCCAACCCAAGAAAACTCCTAACCTCTGTCACAGTGCGAGGTCTATGCCAGCTCTTCACTGCCTCAATCTTAGCTGGGTCTACTGAAACTCCCTCAGCTGAGATCACATGTCCAAGAAATGACACCTTGTCCAGCCAGAATTCACACTTGCTGAACTTGGCATATAGTTTCTTCTCTCTCAGAGTCTCCAAGGCTGTCCTCAAATGCTGCTCGTGTTCCTCCCGACTCTTGGAGAATATCAAGATGTCGTCTATGAACACGACCACTGACTTATCTAACTGGGCTTGGAAGACTCTCTGCATCAGATCCATGAATCTCGCTGGTGCATTGGTCAGTCCAAACGGCATCACTGTGAACTCGTAGTGGCCGTATCTGGTCCGGAAGGCTGTCTTCTCTATATCTGACTCGCTACAGCTATCTGATGATATCCGGAACGCAGGTCAATCTTGGAGAACACCTTAGCTCCCCTCAGCTGGTCGAACAGGTCATCGATCCTGGGCAGTGGGTACTTTTCTTGATCGTGACATTGTTCAGCTCCTGTAGTCGATGCAGAGTCTCATGCTCTCGTCCTTCTTCTTGACGAAAAGCACTGGAGCACCCCAAGGTGAGACACTGGGTCTGATGAAACCCTTATCTAGTAGCTCCTGCAGCTGCTTCTTCAACTCAACCATCTCTGCAGGGCCCATCCGGTAGGGAGCCTTAGCAATCGGTCCCGTGCCAGGTATGAGGTCGATGTTGAATTCAACCTCTCTCAGCGGTGGTAGTCCAGGTAGCTCCTCTGGAAAAACATTGGGATACTCCGACACAATGGGAACATCGCTCTGGAACTTCGGATCCGTCCTCAGATCCTGGGCATAACAGTAGTAGGGGTAGCGCCCTTGGACACCTCCTTCATCAGGGATAAAGCCGATACAACCTTCACAGTCGGCTGCTTAGGTTGCATTCGGTATGACACTGTGACCCTGTAGCTGACTTCAGGAGGAGGCGATGCTCCGCACAGTGTAGTCTGCCTCTATACCACTGTAGCGTGTCCATGCCCACAATTATGTCGAATCCCATGCCAGGGAAGACTATGGCATCAAGAAGGAAGTCTGCTCCCTTGATGTGTATGCTCAGATTCTTGCACTGCTTGCTGCACTTGATCAACTCTTGGATGGCAACAAGACTGAGCAGTCATGGATATCCTCTGTAGGGGCATCTATCTTAGCATGGTACGCTTGTGATATGAAGGAATGAGAGGCTCCAGAATCAAACAGGACTGTGGCCTCCACTCCATTAACTAGGAACGTGCCTGAAATTATAGGATAGATTTTTAAGATTCTGGGTAAACGTTCCAAGGTAATTACTCAGGGTTAATGTTTATACCTGTGATGACCATTCCATTGCTCTTTGCTTGAGCCTGGTTCAACACATTCAACCTGATCCCTGAGTTTCCAACCCCTACAATGAAGCAATAAAATTCTTAGAATTTCCATTCTTATTGAAAGCTTCATGAGCAACTTAAAATTTACAATGCTGAAATTGTAAAGTACAAGGCTAGGTCTGTCTAAAGGTTAGGTTTAGACGGCCCGGTTTCATGTGGGTCTGGTTAATGATGGGTGTGGGGGCTGTGTTGGGCTTGATTCTCTTCACCCCATGGTAGATGAGTCTAGCTGCCCCACCAAAAATCAGTACATCACCCGACTTCAGGAGGATCTTGGTAGCAAGGTCCATCCTCCTTTGATCACCAAATAGGAACTCCGCATCGTCTCCAAGTGATATGGACACCACTGGAACTCCTCTGGTGACGGACTCTGGCGATTCGTCCTTGTCTTGGTGCATCCCTAGCTTACCCTCCTTTCCATAGAAGTTGATGATGCACACGTCGGAGGTTAGGTCTGGGACGGGCTCATCCTCCAATTCTTGTGCTGCCTTAACTGCAGCTCTAATGATGGTCTGCAGTTCCTCCGGGATTGGTGGCACCTCCACCTCTTCATAGCTCTTGGTGGTGTGGTTCCACTTCTTACCTAGGCACATGATCTTCACCTTCATGGTTGAACCATTCTTGAAGGTAGGGGTGTAAAAATTTCCTTCCTTCACACCTAACTCCCTGATCTTGAGGATCAATGCATACTGGACTGCTGGGGTCAGGTACTCTCGTAGTAAGATCATCCCGGGTCTCAATACCTCACACTTCTCTGGTGGGTGTGGCTTGGCTTCAAAGGGGATGTTGGGTGTGGAAAATGGCAAAATAGGAAAGCAAATATCGAAAGCTGAATGGAAACAATAATTTGCCATTAAATAAATAAGTCACGGTTCACAACTGGTAATGAAAAGGTTCGAAGCAAAACAAAATAAAGGGTTTATAGTTCATCCCTTTTACATTGGAAAAGAAAAACTAGCCAATGGAATGTAAAGAAAGTAAAAGTCTAAGCCTCTTGTGAGGGAAGTAGTCCTCACCAGGTGAACTCGGGTCATCGCTCGCTGCCTCGACGCGGTCCACCAAGTTAAGGATCGGTGCCTTGCCCGGCCTCTGGGGTAGTTCTGTCCCGGCCTCTGTGGATGGTCTCGGGGCGGCGGCTGGTAGATGGTCCAGCACCTCCTGTGCCACCTCGACCTCCTCCAGTAGTAGTAGCAGCTGGGGCTCTAGCAGTGTTCCCGGTGCGTGGCTTGTAGTTCCTGGAATCCGGGTTCTGGAAGCATTCAAACGATCTGTGCCCCTTCTTACCGCAGTGGTTGCAATCCACCAGGTTTCCCTTACAATCCTTGCCCGGGTGGTCCTTCTTGCACCACTTGCAGAAGTACTTTCTCTCAGGTTGGTTCCCTGTTTCAGTTTCAAGATTAGTAATTGTGATAAAAAATGTAACCACATTGGAGATTCTAATTTATCTCACCCCTAAATGGCTGGGAGCGGAGGGGCTCAGCATCAGCATGGTAAGAGACAATGGCTTTCTCGTTCCCTCCCTTGAAAAATCTTCCTCTCTTGTCATGATTCTGGGAAGAGCTTCCTCCATTCCCTCTCCCACCATCTCCCTTCCTCTTGCCTAGCACGAGTCCTGGTAGGCAATGGTGGTCTCGCAGTCATTTGCGTCATCCGCTAGCTCCTGTCGTGACAATATGTGTTAGTGGGGAAATCTTTGTGTACTAGGAATTCTAAAATCATGTTCCATACCTGTAGGGTCATCCCTCTGGTGGAACCGATCATAGTCATGATCCTGAATTCAAGCCAGTGTGGAATTTGTCCACCAGATACCTCAGAGCGTAAGCTCCCTCTCCAATAACAGCTAGCAGCTCCACAAATTTATTATAATATTCAGCAACAGAGGAACTCCCTTGCTTCAGCTGCTCGAACTCACTCCTCATCCTCTTCTGTAGGTAGGATGGATAGAACTTGGCTCTCAAGGCCACCAAGAAGGCTGGGAAGCCGAAGTCCGCCTGGGCAGTCAGCTCAGCTCTAGCGGTCTGCCACCATCGATGTGCGGGTCCCTGGAGAAAGTAGGCCGCTATGTCCACCTGGCGACCCGCTGGGACGTGCAGAGAGGTGAAGGCCTTCTGCATCTCGTCGATGTATCTCTCTAGGTCTTCGGTTCTGGCTGGCCTTCGTAGACAGGGGGACGAAGGTCGTTGACTGCCTTCAGCCAGTTGAACTCCCGGGGACCATTGGGTGGTGGCGGTGGTGGTTGTGGGATCTGAGCCTGCTGCTGAGCCAATGCAGCCGTCACGATCTGCGCTATAACCTCGGGGGTGACAGCGTCGGGTCCATAGCCTCCTGAAGGACCAGCTCCTCTCCTCCTCTTCGAGACATTTAGCTGGTATTGACGGTTTTGTTACTCAGAAGGCGTATTGTTGAGTCTAAATATCTAAGTAGTAAAGTATGTAATATTTATAACGTCTTAAGGACGGTTCGTAGGTACGTGAAGTAAAACGTACGTAGTAAAGTAAGTATGGGGTAAGGGTCACGCGCCTTTCTGGAATTCTCACTTCCCAATTCTACCCCAGTTCCCCAGTTTTAAGTGCACCTATAATCTAAGTATTTCACTCGGCTTGTTTTCTCGGGTTCAGAGCGTAACTACGCTCTGATACCAATTTTTGTAACGCCCCTATTTAACATATTTATAGCGGAAACAAATACTAAAGGCGTACAGACCATCGGGTTCCAAACACCCGGCACCAAACCTCACCAATTTACAACTTAAAGATTACAACAGTCACGGCCTGAACCTCGAAAAAACTTAACAAAAATAAAACAGTAATAAAAACATAAACTCTCCACAAAACCTAATCCCATCCCAATCACTCGTTCTCTTCGTGGCCACCTGTATAATAACTCGTACCTGCAAGATAAAACCAAGCAGCCCACCCCGAGAGGGGGGGTCAGTTCCCTGGAATGGAACTGGTACGATCCTCCAAAACAAACTTATAATACAACTCTTAAATAAATAATAGCTTGAATACAACCACTTAAAACCACACAGAGGAACAAGCACTTCAAAAATCACCAAGTCAAGATAACAAGTTGCGAAAGTAATACATAACAGAAAGTTAAAGTTAGTCACTCAGAAGAATCACACCATAAGTTAGTGTACATCCATTGTTTATGTTAGATTCAGTTCCAGTTAGGAATAGGAAGACCCAAGTAGTCACAAGGACTAGGAATGAAAGAAGAGATCCAAGAACCCATAACTCAAGAGTGGAATCAAATCAACTGGGAGAGATGGCCCCCACCGCCAAGTACGTCCTTTTAGGACAGGGGATATACAGCCCCTCACTGTTCACTACGTCCCTTTTGGGACAGGGGATATACAGCCCCTCACTGTTACCATTGAAGACGCGCGCACGTCAAAACAACAAGACCCAGCTCATGGATGAAACGATATCCAGAGTCAAAGAAGAATTACCAAGATTGTCCTTCTCCATATTCCCACTAGATCACTAACTACCCAGAGCAATACCAAAACACTCAGTCCTACAGAGTGCAGAAGCGTAAACCCTAAGCAGTTAATGTCTAATGGAACAACCAAATAGAAGGAACCAATACCCATGTAAGTTCACATTCAAGGCTCAGTTAGTCACACAAGCTGAGTTAGTCACACAACCATTTCCTTTTAGAAATCCATTTAGCTCAATTAGCGTTTGTCACAAACATCCCTTAAGTCTTGTTAGCAAAGCATAAGAGTACGAGAAATCGTACCTGGTATGTGAAGAACAGTAATTAACTTTGAATGAGTGTTCCCCAATAGTAACCTATAATTAATGTGTTCCAAGTGTCGATTAGTTAAGGGACTTATAAACTAAACACCTTCATTCTTACTAATTTATAGTTCCAGGTTTAGCATTATTCTCTCACAAAGGTTTGGGCTTGATTTTGTTAATTAAATCCTTTGTTAGGCCCATTTCGTTTAATTTGGAATGATTTAGGATTTAGCCCTGAGAGTGGCCCAAACTCTCTTTGAACTGTTTAAGTGGGCTTTTGGAGTTCAAAAACTTGGGCTCAGTAGGTTAGCCCAAGACCGTGTTACGTTTGCATGTTTAATTAAACCCTTAAGTTATCGTTGACTATTTTATTACACAATGATTAAAATCCTAAGGTTTAATATCCATATTCTTCTTAGTATATATCCCACAGGGAATGTATTTCCTTCATCTATTTTAATGTATTTATATACATATTTATATATATATATATATATATCTTTATGTATTAAGATTTATCCATAACATTTTAGGAGTTTTATTGTATTTAATTATGTTTAATAACTTTTAGGCATATCCCAAACCGATAATGGTTTATAAAATAAAGTGTTTTCCTTATTTATTTAATATATATACGTATGTACCTGTATTAAAATTTATTTAAGTACATCCCCTATGTAGCTTATTGTATTTAATTATCTTTATTACTTCAACATTTATCTGCATTCCATGTATGTTTTATAAAGTATTTCTTTCACTACATCTTAGAATATTAGCTTCTATATTTAGTTAATATAAGTGTTGATTTATTTAGCTCCCTGTTTCACCCTAAGTTACTATTTTATTCCTTTTTATATATGAGTAAATATATATACTTTTCCTTAGTTTTAATTAAGAAGGTTAACTTCCAAATTACATAATAATTAAATGTAGATTAGTTTAATTCCTTAATTTAACATCAGTTTCTATTTTTATTTCTCTCATATAAGTATATATATATATATGTATATATTCATTATATGTAAATAATTTTACTTCACTTTAAAGTTAATTCCAAAAATATTATAAACATACTGTTACTAAATGTTAGTTTAATCTTTTCATTATTTCCCAACCTAAAAAGTTTATATACTTTAATTTTGTTACATTAAAAACCATATATTATAAGTTATTCTTAAGAAAAATTCATGAACACAATTTTTGAACCCATTTACCATTGTCCAAAAATTCCCAAATTAAATATATAGTAGCTATAACATTTTAGACATATTATAAAATTTTTATTTCATAAAAAATATCTTTTTAATTATCCAAATAATTCCATAATACCCGTAACTTGCAAAAATCATAACTTACGTTTAAAACTCCAAAACCATATTAATTTACATCAAAATAAACTAGATTTTATAAGGAATCTATGGTTAAATTTCAAGTCAAAATACATTCGGGAAGGTATTAAATTAATTCAACAAGTTAGGGATTAATTCTGGAAATATTATAATTCATAACCAACTTAAACTCCCCAGATCTAATCTCGGCCGTCCGTTTCTAAAACCTACGATCGGACGGCCGAAAATCCTCGAGTTCATCAGTATCGAAACCGATACCGAGTACTAATCCCTCAATATCTCTCAATCTACAGAACCAAATTCGATGATTCTTGTTTCATTGGATTCAAAATTAAATTCCGGTTCTAATGGTACCGATTTCACTAGCTATAATGCGGTGTACAACAAATACGATTCTGGGTTCGAGGTTAGGGTTTATATTACACCCGATTTGGTTTTGCAAAAATTCTCTCAATACAAGGCATAATCGATCAAATTGGCAGTTGGGTTAGGTCGGTAATGCAAAACCGATTAACATAATCGGAGGAATTGAAAGAAAACTCACCGGAATTGCACAAATCGAAGGGATTCGATTTCGGTTTTCTGGAAAATGTTTGAACTTGACTGTTTCGAGGAGCTCACTTTGCGGATCTATAAGTTAAGTTCTAGATCGAATTATAATACGTAAAGGGCTTAATCGAAAGAGGAGATTTAGATCTACAAGTTGATAGCAAGAACTCAATCTGACTTGCATTATACGGAAAGAAATTTACCCAAAAGTTACGAGTTTATACCTTGCAGTTTCTATGATTTTATGTTCAGTTCGAGTTGGCTACTTCACGGACCAACTCGCGCCAGCTTGGAAAGTTTCAATCCACCAAACCTACCACATTTTAAAGTAGGGATGTAACTCTAAACACTAGTGGAAGAATCATTGAATTAGATAGATTAGAGAGAAAGTTATAGATCTCACAAGATCTGAGTTTACCTATCGTTTTCTGGAAAATTCTGGGCAGAAAACCCACGTGATCGACTACCGATCTTTAGACGCCTTTAACTTCTACTCGATTCAGAATCAGCCTTGGACATAAAAAGGAAAGTTATAGAGGGATTAGAGATCTACAAGATAAGCTAAAGAACAGAAATTTGATGAGAAACAAAGGAGTTATGGCGAGACGAAGTTACCAGAATAATCACGTTCTTCTGGAAATCTGGGTTGACAGTTTCAGGAAGGCAACTTTAGATCGAGTTTTACAGCGGATTTAGAAGGAGTTAGGCATGTATGAGTAATGGTTGCAAAGAGGAGATTAAGGAGAAGAGAATGAAAGAAACGGCATGCAAAAATACCCTAGGATGGATGAGATATTGGCGTCTGAAAATGGGGCAGTAACAGATGGTGGCTGAGAAGAGTTAGCCGAAATTGGAGGAGTTCAGGCGCTCTGACGTGGCACGATTCCCGAGGCGGGCGTGGCTGAGTCAGCAGCCCCTTGCCACGTCAGCATCCTTCAAAATTTTGGCTCTAAACTTCATTCTATCATAACTTTGGCTAGGATGATTCGTTTTTGACGTTCTTTTTATCAATCTTCTTGGTTTTCCATAACCTTTTTATTGGTATAGGTTTCATGGGCTGGTTTACCATTCTCAAAAAGTCAACCCTAGCAAGGCTTAATAAAAGAAATCCCTAAATTAATTTAGGGATAATTCACTTATGTCAACAAACACTAAAATAAACACAAATCTTACCAATAATGCCTTAAAAGTCATCTTTCTTCTTTTTCCTCCTCATTTATTCTTGGCTGCCGATTTTGAAAGCTCCAAATCCTCTCTAAGTCTGCTACTAAACAGCCAAGAGCAAGCTTGGAAAGAATTCCATTCCTAAGCATAAGGTAAGCTTTAATTCATATGATAGTTCATTCTCTTACTCTTTTTCACTAGCTATCCAATGGTCTAAGATTGTATCCACTTCCACCCATGTATCTAGGCTGGATCTAAGTTTCAAGGAAGGTTAAATTCGACTGGAACCAAGGTTGGAGAAGAAAATAAAGCAAAGTCATTCCTTAAGGTTAAAATGTGCTCTAAGCACCTACCTTCTTCTCTATTGTTGTTCCAATGAATTCCTACCATCTAAACCTTCTATAATTTTCATATTTACATGCTAGAACCGTTGGTGTACCTTCATCCACTCGAAGTTGGCTCAAACCACCCAAAAACACCTTAAAAGGGGGTTCAAAGAGTAAGTCTTCTAGCTTCTGTACAAGTGATTTGTTCTGCCCCTTTGGCATGCTTTTATTAAGGGATTGACACCCTTCATTCCTCTGTAAAATAGGGCTGTGGAACACTTGGTAACAGCTTCAAATCTTAAGGTAAAAATCCATGTTTTAAGACCTTTAATGACTCTTTTGGTTAATTTCGGTTATAAGCTGAGCCATAACCTTTACTCTCTGTTTAATTCATGTCAAGAGGTGTATAAACCCACCTCCAACAGCCGTGACAGTACATGGAGATATAGGTTGCTTAAAGTCATTTTTAAGGTGAGAATTCTAGTTTTTCATGGCTTAAAATTACTCTTATAGTTGGTTCTGTTTTTGGAACCTAACTATATCTTGTTCTTACTGTTAGAAATCAATTAGAAGCTGTCTAAACCCAGATCCCAAGCAGGCGTGACCATACAAGCCTTAAAAAGCTTATAAATCAAGGTATAGCACTTTTAACTATATATTATATGCTTTAAAGCTTATGGTATATATATTTTCGAGAGTGGACTGGTTAATTTACACCCTAAGTGTGACCAGAAATGACTTAGTTAATATAAGCTAGTCATTTAAATGATTTAATTAACATAATGGTCAAATTAAGACATTATGTGGAAAATTGGTAAATATGGAAAAATTGGTGGTGAGGCCGTGTATTTAAAGTATTTTTGAGACATTTAAAGTGTAATTTATTTTGCAAGTTCAAGGTTGTAATAAGGCCATGTCATTAGGCCATTTTATTTAAGTTTAAGAGCTTATTTAACTTAATTTATGCATTTAGCATTAAGTTTGGGGTTAAAAGGTAATTACAAAACAATATAGGTCGTGGGCTGTATTAGATTGAAGTTTGGTGTTTAAAATAAATTTAAATAAAATTATAACACCTTATAAAGTTTTATTACAAAATTGTAAAAATAGGAAAGTTTGGGGTATATATAGTAATTACCGAAAGTTTGGGTTTCAAACAGAATTTAGAAGTCAAAGTTGACTATATAGGAGACTTTGACCAAGTTTGGGAATTTATGGAATTAAATACTAACTTATAATAAGTTAAGTATGAAATTGTAAAATATTTATAAATATTGGGGTTAAGTACTGATTTCTGAAAATAATGGGTACCAAATGGAGTTTAGAACAAACCTTGGGTTATTAGGAATTTTTAGGAATTTATTTGGTTAGATTTGGAGTTAGTATGAATTATATAAGTATAATATAAGATATTTTATATCATTGTTACATTTGGGTAATACATGGGGTAAAAACCGTAAATACTGAAAGTATAAGGTTAGGAATGATGTTTATAACCTTTTGGTATAGTTTGGTAATTTTTGGAATTTATATGAGGTTTTATTAAGATATATGTATAATATATAGTTTTAATGATATTAGAAACTATATGTTATAAAATGGGGTGATTTGGTGAATATAGAAAGTCAAGTGATGGAAATTAAATTAGAATAGACCTTGGGGTCTGTTCGGTTATTTTAAGAAGATATAACCATAGGTTATAATTATATTAAGGTTTAAAGGTTATAATATAAGGTATATTATAAGTGTAACAAAGAAATATTATTTGGGGTGATTATGTAATTTCTGAAACTTTGGTGGAATTAAATTAAAACCGACAACCATATTGGTTGTTTGGTATTTTGTAACATTTTATAACTATAGGTTATAAAGGTTTTGATGATTTAAATATCATAAGATATGTTATATAACTATAATGTAACATTATATAATTAATGTGGTGATTTTGCAAATATTAAAGAGCATAAGTGTTGTTCGGTAATAATGAGTATTTTTGAATGAGAATTTATAATATGGTTTATAATGTTATAAGGGTTGTAACATTTATAATAAAAGAAATATTCATTAAGGAGGAATTAATATATTATAAAGGATTACCATATAATAAATGGTCCCATAATACATATATAAATAAATATATGTTATGGAGTGAGAAATACAATATGGTTCAATAATCATATAATATCATAATTAAAATGATATAAGACAATGAGAAAAGAAACATAAACATTGGTTAAGAAAATTCTAATGCTATGTTGTCTATAGAATAATAAGGAGTTAAATAATTCAAAGTAGTTTATATATGGATTATACAACATTACCTTTGGAAAGACTAACCTTAGGGAAATAAATATTAAGGTGAGATGCATAATATATGATCACAATTATACACGCAATATAGTGACAAACTATATCACATACAATGTATATTAAATTACATGCGATAACGGATGTTGAGTTAAGTATATAAATATACCACGACGTAAACGTGCATGTAATATAAACGTTAACTAATCCCGAGTTAAACCGAAAACCCGACAAACGTTGTTAGCAATTAACGGGGAATGAACCGGGAGGGATTAGCGACGGTACGGGGTACCGTAGAGTAATGTTGTTATACGGGATACTAATCTGTAGTATTATACATATTATTAGACTGTTAGAGACGACGCAATTGGACCTAGCTGATTCATACTCTACCGTTCTAAATCAGGGTGAACGGTATGTTGTTATGTGTCTCGGATTGTCTCTGAGGACTTCCTCGGTTCAGACTTATGTGTGAAATCTGTGATAAGATTGTTTGTCTGAATGTGTGAATTAATATGCATGAACTGTATATTTAAGCTGCTTATTATTTACTGTTTTTGCGATAACAGTATTGGTTCGTATATATGAACCCATATATAAAACGAACTAGCGGCTATGGTGCTATCTTATATGAGTAATATAAGGAACGTCAGAAAAACATTGTAGCACTAGGATAATAAGATATGTATATTATCCGAGACTTGATTACAGAGCATTGGCCTTTTCTAAACGCCGCTATCGTATCTAACACTGGATCCCAAGTTTACATACTTCGGATTGGACTAATGACCTTAGTCTGCTTGTTAGCAAAATTGGTAATGCGATACGATGCGATGGTATAGATGTAACAAAGCCAAGAGGATGTGGCTCTTGGTGTGCGCTGTGATCACAAAAATGATACCAGGATGTCTGCGTACGAGTCCGTAAGTATCAAGAAATTTCCCGCGAACTAGAATGGTTCGTTGGTCGAAGACTCTACCGTTGGAGTGGCTACTGTCGTGGGTGACCCGCCATAACATATAGGTAATTTAGAGACACGTCGTTATAACGAGACGTTGTCACTAGGCATAACTGAACAATTATAACAGCTTGTTAGTTTGTATATTGGTGAACAACATTGGACTCTTGTGCCAAGGACGGGAATTAATACTCGTTTATTATTCTTGTTGTTTTCACCTTGTTGTTCATTGGTTATGCAGTGTGGAAATATTATGTGTGTTAATGGTGGTGTTTTATTGTATGGTTATTACTGTTATTGTTTACAGTTTATATATTAAACGGTATTGCATGTAACGAATCTCATGCTCTCGACCAAATAACTGAGGGGTCTGAGGGGGCATGACGGGGCATGTGATGACATACTCAGCAGGGGCTGATTCCATACCACAACCATGTTTATTTTCAGGATACTAGCTGTTTGTCGACGTGGAGCGCGACACTTGTGGAATAGACATCAGTACGGTTTGTTTCAGTGGTTATATTGGACTCGGGTTTGGTGAACCGAGGTGTAATTTTGCGTAGACGCTCACAAGTACGGATTTATATTGTAAGGTGGTATTATGTTGTAGTTCTTTTGGTATTGTCTAAACTGCTATCTATCTCTTGTGATCAGTGCGGGAATACATTTCGTATGTTGATTATCAGGTAACGCGTTATCACTCGTATGGGCGAGTGGTAATGGTAACACCATAGTACGACGGTCTGTTATTTACCGCTGCAATTTAATTATTAAGTACGACGTTAGGAGACAATTAGGAGCCGTGTTAGTAGGGGTGTTACACTGATAGACAAGATTACCGAGCACTACACTTTACATTACCAACCATTTCTAAACTGAAACAAATACATTTACATTCTAACTGTACCGAGTATTTACAACCTATTGCCGATAAAAGTTTCGGTCTTACTATACTTACAAATACATAAGCAACTTAATTAACTACCCATGCATAAATAGCCACCCCGTCTTACTCTCGAATGGCTACCAGCTCCATTGTACCTGAAATGTAATGGGTGGCCCCAAGGGGCTCAGCAGCTTTGCTAGTATGGTAATCGTGCAGGCCGTATACTGCCGGGCCACGCACAACTAATTGTCATGTGAACATGTGGTTGCTTATATTTAGATCATGCATGATATACTTTAACACACAACACATTCAACGGGTATTCAATCACTAGACATACAATCATCAAGTATAACACATTAACGTTTATTAATCACATTACTTGGTTCTTGGCCTAGAGGGTTTTTACCTCTAAAGCCTCACTCTTATTGATTAAATTTTACCCATTTAACCGGGCTCTACACAATACTTCTCATAATGATATAAACTTGATTTCACAATCAATACACATGACACTAGTAGAAAAAATGTTTTTAATGACGGCGTTTAAACCACGGTTAAATGGAAAACCGTGGTTTAAAGTTTATAAACCACGGTTTTCATAGCAACCGTCATTTAAGGTGCATACCAGAGCGCATATACCACGGTTCTTCAGGAACCGTCGTATATAGGTTAGTTATATACCATGGTTTTCAGGGCAATCGTGGTATATAGTACATGCCGGAGTGAATATACCACGGTTCTCGGGGAACCGTCGTATATAGTGTACCTATATACCACGGTTTCTGGGCAACCGTCATTTATATTGCACATCTTACTATATTAAACCATGGTTATTTGATGAACTGTGGTATATAGTCTAGGCGGGAATTTTAATTTTCGGCCGAAATTTAACGCGGCGCTTTCTCTCTATTCTCTTTATATATCGACGAAGCACTCTTCTTCTTCATTCTCTTCAATGTCACGGTAATTTTGGAACCCAAACCGACAAACATGCTCTGCAACTCTTCTTCATTCTCTTCAATCTCATGGTAATTTTGGAACCCAAACCGACGAACATGCTCTGCAACTATTCTTCATTCTCTTCAACTAGCTCACGGTAATTTTTGCTACCCTAAATCACGAACAAGGAACATGCTCGTCCTCACTAATTCTCTTGTTTTTCGGTAATTTTGCAGCTTACACTTGCGAACAAGGAACATGCTCGTCCTCACTCACTCATTCTCACTGTTTTTTCGCAACCATAACCGGCGAACAAGGAACATGGCCTACCTCCATTCTTCATTCTCTTCAACTTCACGGTAATTTTGCAACCCACCGCGAACAAGGAACATACTACGCCTCCGGAACATTCTTCACTCATTATTTTGCAACCCTAAATCGCAAACAAGGAACACACATGTTCTAGCTTCTTCATTCTCTTCTATGCTCTGTTTGAGATCTGCGTAGCGGCGCTTCGAATCGCCGGCGATTTTGAAAAAAATTTCATAGACTATAAACCACGGTTATAAGTATAATCGTGGTTTATTCGTTGATTTTATAGATAATATACCACGGTTTTGACCTATAACCGTCGTATAAAAGGACTTAAAAACACGGTTCTGACCTTAACCGTCGTTTAAAATCGGTGAGGACCGCGTCCAAAAACGGTCTTAAATGACGGTCATAGCAAACCGTGGTATATAGTCTACTTTTAAACGACGGTTATCAACCGTGGTATATAGGCAATTTTCTATATGCGACGGGAGCATAAACCACGGTTCCTAACCGTGGTATATAAGCAAAATAACCGTGGTTAAAAACATTTTTTCCTAGTGTGGACATAATACCTCCACCTCATAACCATACACACACACGACATAGCTCAGGGGTGAATCACGTGAAGATTCGAATCAAAATAAGAGTTAGTCAACATTTATAGAGTGCAGAGGACGATCGGTCCTCATGTCGATCTCAATACATAACACATTGTCGTTCTATTTGTTGAACGGCTAACTTACACAAGGTGTGTCGGATCTAGAGGATCCAAGCACACCATACACATATCCCCTATCCCCGATCATAAGTCAAGGCAGGAGAGCCCCTTAATAAGGCTCATGGGAGATTGAATTCCAAGAAAGAAAACAACCGAACAGAGAGGGAGTTGAATCAGCTGTAGATATCAACTCCCAAACACACGCGCGCGACCGGGACTCCCGAATTCCTCACCCCCAAGTTATACACTAGTTAGAAGCTCCCTCCATTGGGCTTATCACAACAAGTTACATTATAATTAGTCAAGTTTGATTAGACACAAAGGGGAGGTAAGATACCATCCGCATACATGAACATAACATCCATCGTTACACACAACACACATACACAGGGAAACACACATCACACACAACCACTATATACAACTAACACACGGATAGCCGTAGTTAGAACATTCCCGTAGGTTGGGATGTTTAAATCCAAATACCGATCTCTTATGTGATCCTAGAGTCAGTTAGCTACGGTTTAACACATATTCGAGGTTAAACGGTATCGGAACAAAATATGCCACATAATTGAATTACTGTAAACTCATTTCATGCTTTATCTTGCAAGGTGGAAAACATACAGAAAAGCAGGTTGGCATACAAGCCGGTGTAACCCGGTATGACACAGGTTGCAAGAAAACCATACCTGTCACCTTGATGATGGCTAGCCTAACGTGATGATCTCTTAGTCCCGGCTGCCATTTTGACTAGTTCTCGTTCCTGTAATTCATTAAGTCGAACCGTTAATTTCTTTATTAACTTTGACTACTTGTCAATACCTACGACGTTTTCTTGTCGTTTCTTACATTTCGTTAACCTCTCAATTATCACTCACCTTATCTCAAGGTTCCTCATTAATTAACACTTGTGAACATAAGCTCCCAATGTTGTCATTAACATTAACTTATATTTCTTAACTTCACATTATGTCTCACACTAGTTCGTACTTATAATGACCATTAAATGTCAATTAACAAATCCTAATTATCTTCTAATACCATTACCATTGAATCCCTTATCATTTGATTGCATTAAACACATACGGACACATATTTGGGGTGGTCCGGGACTTGGTCCATACCCTAACTCCTGGACCACTTCATTGCAAAACTCTCGGGCTGTTTTTATACCCTGGTTCGGGACCTTACCCTGGTCCTAAGTCCCGGACCAGGTCTATAGTGCAACTCTCAGCGGTTTTAACAATGTGATCCGAGACTATGCATGGAACCTAAGTCCCGGACCAAGCTTCCTAGCAACCTTACGGCTTGTTTTATGATGTGGTCTGGGACCTTGTCCTAGACCTAGGTCCCGGACCTTGCTACAGAATTTTCAAATTTGCCATTTATACTTGTTGTTCTACTTCCTCTCTTTACTCCTTTCATTCCCTAATCTTCACACATGTTTCCTAACATGTTTTAACACTTAATAACACCCTAAACTTCCCTAAATCATTCTCTAAATTTATTACCCACTTCTTGATTAAACTCACACAACTTCCCACTCTCAATTTTCCTAGAACTTGCATTTTGCTTCCTAGGTTCCAAAGAGGTATGTTTTGCTCTCACTTCACTCATTAAATTCATTCACCACTAATGCATTACTAAGGTGCAACTCATATCATTTTCATTTAAGTTTTACTCAACCACATAACCCGCTTTCAAACTAGTTCAAGGGTGAATATTTTACCAAATTAATCTCTAAACACACCTAGTTTAAACCTAGGTCATTTCCTCTTACAACCACACCTAAACTCTTAATTTCTACTCAAATTTTGGCAGGGTTTCCCTACAATTCTAACATCCTCAAATTATTGTTTCAGCTCACCTAAAAACAGTTTATGCATCACCTCCACACTAACATACACTAATTTCAGCTCTTTCACAATACTAACATCAAAGTGTATTCAACTATACTCACTTGTTTCCAACCAGCATTTACACTTTCAACAATACTTCAACATTATACAATCCAAAACACAGTTAATTACACTCACAACACATACTAAAAATCAGTTTGAGGCAAAACCATTACCTTTGACTTTTAGGTCTCTTTTTTCACTTCCTTCTTCTTTCTTCTTGTTTTGCAACAGGTAAATGGGGTATTTACTTGCTAATTCTACATACCATGCCCAAAGAACACAAATTAAGATCCAATTATGCACTTAACTCTTGGAGGAAATCTAGAATTAAAAGAGAAGTGCTAAAAGCACTTTAAGAGAGGAATTACCTTCTAACTTGAGAATGGAGTACTTGGTAACAAGCTAAGCAATTCTAGCCCTTCTTGGTCGTTAAAACAGGGCTAGAAACATGAGGGAACCAAGTTCAAAAATCTGGAAAACTTAAATTACATGGAAAGGCTAGAAAAGTGGATATTTGGAAGATTTCCTTACCTTAGAAACAACAAGGAATGCTCTAGCTTCAAGAAGAGCTGATTTTTAGCTCAAAATAAGCTACAACCATGGAAATGAATGCCCATTTGATGGTTGAGTAAAAGATATATAGCTGCACTTATTTTGTGATTTTGACTTGATTTAGAGCTTGAATAATGGAGATGAAGAGTGAGATGGATGAGGATGAGGAAACCACCATTTTAACCAGAGAAAGAGAAGAATGGAGTTCTGGAGGGGAAGAAAGAATTCGTAAGGGAATTGAGGAATAGGAGAGAGAAGGAAATAAAGTAAGTAGTTTTTTTTAGTAAATTACTCGGAACCCCCTTAAGGATTGGGCATAATACAGTTAACCCCCTTGTGTTTATCATAATTATTGGTAACCACCTTGAGGTTATAGTATCTTTGACTATGAGCCCCTTAACTATAATTCCATTATTAAAACGTTAACCATGTGCTGACCCATCAACTTAATGACATTATTAATGACATGCTTGACAAAAAACACTGCTTAATCAGCATTCTTATTGTCCAAAAAACGTTAATCCTACCTCAAAAATGCATCTGAATTGGGATGAAGGAGAGTTAAACAATGTTGATTAAGCAGTTTTGTTGTCCAGGCTGGCATTAATAATGTGATTAAGCTGATGGGCCAACATGTAGTTAATGTTTTGATAACAAAGTTATAGTTCGGGGGCTTATGGTCAAAGATACCGTAACCTCAAGGTGGTTACCAATAATTATGATAAATACAAGGGGGTTAACCGTATTATGCCCATTCCTGAAGGGGGTTCCGAGTAATTTACTCTTTTTTTGTTTTGTCCTTTAGTGACATAAAGCAAGATAATAGAATGAGAGGGAGGGGAAAAACGTGTGACACATAGAAAAAGGGGGTCAGATTTTTACTTTTAAAAAATTAGAGAGGAGGGCATTTTGGTCATTTAACGAATGACACCCATAAACCCAATGGTCACTATTCACTAATCCAGGTCCGTTTTCCGGATTTTTCTCGTTTCTTTATTTTTATATGGTGCTTAAGCTCCCATTAATGTTTAATTATAGTTATATGATCAACTATAATTTTTACGGGGTCATTTGACTGTTTAAAGTCACGTTTTCGGGTTTTCTAGAAAAACGCGCTTTAAGACTCTGTTAGCATTTTAACCCATTATTTGGATCTGTTTTCTTTCGGAATTGTTCCCACATACCATTTAGGCCTAATTAAGCCTTAGGAATCCCGCTCAGATCCTATTCGAGGTTATATACCTCCTAAAATAATTAAATACGCGTTTTTACATTTTGTGACTTTTACACGTTTCCTTTTTCTTTTGGTTTTTCTTTCTTCACCAAAATTTCTAAGGACTTCATTAGCTTTAGAAAATCATAATTAAATATTTAATTAACACATCAAGGTTTGGGGTATTTCACATTTTTTACCTTTGATTTGCTGAGAAAAGGAACAGGGGCAGAATTTTATACCCTATCCGGACATGCGTTCGGACAAGGACGTCCGAACAGGGTATGAGGATAAAGAACGTGCAAAGCCAGATGAGACGTCCAAACATGCTGGTCTGGACATTCCCAGTAATAAGTAATTTTTGCTTTTCTCCTATTTTTCATCATTACTTTGGTTTTAGTTTTGTGAGTGTGTGCAGGTAAAAATTTTTGTGGTATTTTTATATTCTCCAAGGCTGGACACTTCCTTGGATGCAAGTGTGAGGAGATGCTTCCCCCATTGTTGAGCTTAAGTGTGAGGAAGGGAACCTTCTTCACTCTACAATATCAGGAGAGTTTCAGTTTCTTTTATCTTTAATGTTTGTGTTCAGCCTATATGATTTTAATGCTTAATGTTATTTTAAATCAATGAAATCTGAATGAATCCTTAATGAGTCTAGCATATTTTGAAAGTTCTTTACTTGGTTTTATTTTTGAACAATGAGGACATTTCTCCTTTTAAGTGTGAGGAAGTAGCAAATCTTTCCAAATATGTTAGTTGCACTTAAATGTTGCACTTGTTTTTTATTGTCTTCTTGCTTTGAAAGAATCGCTTCTCTGAGTGCTTACAAATGTCAAATTCTTGGGTGAAAATTTTTGTTGAGATTTTGAAATCGAGCCTGGTGACCACCTCAAGAGTCATTTTGTTTTAGGTTGTTTGTTTTTTATATAGTTTTATTCAAATTAAGTCTGTTTTCACCGAAATTTGGTGGATTAGCTGATTGTGGAATCTGAATTATTTTAACTTGGGATTTTGAAATGACGTGAAAGTTTGGAATGAAAGGATAAGGCAAGGTACTTCGCTGATAAAAAAATTTCCTAACTAAACAGGCCTCGTCTATCCGGTTATTAAGTCCTAGGGGTGCCTTAACACCTATCTACCTAAGGTCTCAGGATCTAGGATAGTTGACCCAACACCGCTACACGGATAAAGAGAAAAAGTCTGGGTTATGGAACAACTCTACAATTCACAATAATTTGTTTGTTTTGTATATATTTATTGAAGAAGGAAGTTTTTGCATGCGAAGAAAAAGGTTATTACAATTTAATTTTTTATTTCTGATTATGAGTATGTGGTGTTGAAAGGTATCACAGAATAACGCGTTACTTCACACCCCTTGTCATCCAAAGGTTAGAGGAAAAATGGTGGAAGATCCCCAGTTAATCTATATTCAGATTTTGTAATCCAACTTCTCCATACTCTTATAAAATCATTCTTTTTCAACGATTGCGAAAACCTACAGCCGGGAGCAAAACTATTCTTTTGATTGTCACTTTGCTCGCTTTTCTTTTGCATTTGTTTGATCCTGAGGTTCGATACTAAGGCCTTAGAGATAGTTTTATTTTTTATTTGCTTGAGGACAAGCAAAAGCTAAGTGCGAGGAAGTTTGATAAGTGCGAAATACATCTATTTTTAGAGCTTTAATTCTTTCCGTTTTCATAACAATTCATGTCATATTTCTCACTTATCATATGTTTTCCCTTTGATTTATGTTTTGATGTGAATTGATACATTTTATGTGTATAATGCAGGGAAAATCTTGGAAATGCATAGATTTTCTCATGAGGATTCCAACGCAACAAACAAGGAGCAAACATAGCTAAAACAAAGAATCTAGGCCCCACTGAAATATGTCCGACCTTGCGTCCGGACTTGCAAGGCTGGACGATTACCGAGACGGATATAATGATGTCCGGACTTCTGTCCAGACGTGTCGGGTCGGACAGCAGACATGTGTCCGGACGAGTAAGATTGGACACAGGTCCGGACGCTTCAGAGAGAAGAATCTCACGTAACTTGCTTAAAGACGTCCGAACATTCGGACGTGACGAAAGAAGCAGCTCCAGATGCTACATTTTGAGTGAAATAGAAGATAAAAAAATAAATCAATTGATCGATGCCTAAATATATGGAGTTAGGTCAAAAAAGAATACGACACGCCTCCTAGCATGGGCTCATCGCCTCTCTTTATTCATTATCCTTGCCCACACCGTTTTCATTCATCACCACCACTCCACCACATTGCAAAATCACCATCCTCCACCATCCACCACCATCCTCCACCATACCCCCATCAGATTCAGACCACCCACTACTTCCACCATGATCATCATCACCGCACCAAACCAACACCATCGCACCACTCCACCATTGTTACTCCGTAGTTCTAATGGAGGATCAACGTGAAGACATAGGCAAAGTAGGGAGCCGGAGTCAACTTGCTAACTAGAGTTTTCTCTACCCTTTCTCTTAATTTGTATAATATCTCTCTGTTATTTTGTTATTTTAGAGTCATGTCTGACTAGTTAGACTAGCTCCCTGGATTGGGGTAGCAAACCGGATCTTAATATTTATTTTGTAATCTTTTCACGAATTCATTAATGCAGTAGTTTAATTTCAGTTCTTGATGCGCTTTAATTCACTAGCTAATTATTAAATTAGTCTTTGTAGTCTTTGTAGATTTCTAATCACACACGAGAGATGAGATAGATAACAAGACATAGGAAGTTAAACTTGATTAGCGACTAGAAGCGTGATCCCGCCTATAAGTTAATCGGTCTCCAATATAAACTCTTCTCTATACCATTGGTTATGTCCGGATTAGAGCATTAGTCTGCTGCTAGTTCTAGAAACTGGTTATGATTCGTTGGACTTAGTCGTTGACGAATTATTTGTAGTTTCTAAGTTTATTGCAGAATTAGGAAGAGTTTATTAATAGATTTAGATAGTGAAGGTTTGTAGAACAATCTGTGGTGCTTCCTTAGATTTAAAGTTTTAATCTTTATTTCTTAATTTAGTTTATTTTAATTATTTTATTAGTTATTGTTTGTTTATTAAGTTAGTATTTTGTTAGATTATGTTAACCCTAAAAAGTGACATTTCTTGTTTTCTTAGTTCAACTTAGTTTCTTAGTTAATTAATAAATTGTCAGTGAATTGAACGAGGTCCCTAAGATCGACAACCACACTTAATTCGCTATTCCGCAAAATGATAGGTACACTGCCTAGGTAGAGATGGTAACATATTTCTACTACAACAGTCGTCGGTACAGGCTATGTGGTGAGAGGTCGTGGAGTCAACAAAATGATCGCGTATTAGCTATATATTTCTTCAGGTACTTTATCATTTCTAAATTTGCATCTAGACAAGAAATTTCATGCTTTGATTCCATATTTTGGAAGAACAGGCTTGCAATCATTACCAATGGCTTCTATCAATGTTGAAATTACCACAAGTAAATGTTCATTCAACAATAGGCAATATGCTATAGGTTCGACGACATCATGGACCCGGACAATGAATCTTGGGATATTATTGGCGTCTAATTCATTTATAATTTTAAAATTTGCATCTAGACAAGAAATGTTGTACTTTTTAATTCCCCTTTTGGAAGAATAGGCTTACAATAATTAAAAATAGCTTCAATCAATGTTGAAACTACCATAGATAAGTGTTCCTTCAACAACAGGCAATATATATGTTGTAGAATAGAAAAGAAAAACATGACCGATTCTTCCAGTGACAGTGAACTCGAAAATAATTATTGTAGTTGTATATGCTCATATCATCAACCTAGCGGTTAAGAATGTGGTTAGTTTTCATTTGTTGCTTCTAGACAATTGTAACATGTAAATTTTTTTAATTGCATCTAGACAAGAAATTCCTGCTTTAATTTCACGTCTATTGACGAAGAAAGACCCCTGATTAAGCTCATGGATGCCTACTATGATAGAGAATCTTGGGATATTGCCGGCGTCCAGTTAGGAAGAATATTTTTAATTTGCATTTAGACAAGAAATTTTTACTTTAATTCCATGTTTTTGGAAGATAGCCTCGCAACCACTATAAATAGCTTGTATCAATGTTGAAACTACCATGGAAATATATTCAATCAACAATAGGCAACATGTTGTAGAATCGATGAGATTTTTTTTATAATTAGAGGCACAAGGCCCAAGTGTGTCACTAGGACACTACATGAAAGAACAATACAACAAATAGGACTCAGACCCTTCATACCTTGCTAGACCTACTTACCCATAAAACCAAAAGAAGTGCCCAATTCAGAACTCTAATTAGCTTTCTTCTTACCCCTCCTGGCTATCTTGCTAGCACAGGAGAACTTGCTAAAACCTAGACACCTTGTTCCTACCACCTTTCTGGGCCCGTCCTTAGAAGTGTTCCTTGAGCACCTATCAGAGTCCTCCTTCGTCCCTTCATTTGAAGCCTCACATCTTTGACGGTAACTTGCTCTCTGCTCATGAATGATCCTTCAATGTTGCCAAGAGCGCGCTCCTCATCCGGGATAGAACACCCAAGCTCTTTTGCTAGGATAAGCGTCTGCCTCTCTTCCTCCTTCACGAAAGCCTCCTCGGAATCGTCTTCTGGCTTAGGGGAAACTCTATCTGGTTCGAACCCTGGGGGGAATTCTAGATCCTCGAATAGGCTCCTAAGACCACTATCATCGTCATCTTCCTTGTTGATCAAATCTTGCTTGTTGTAACGTCAAACAGTTCACTATTATGCTTATCATCTACGCGCGACATGAGTAAGAAAAGGAAAGAACATGACCGGTTCTACCGATGACAGTGAACTTGAAAACAATGTTGTCAAAGCTGTAGATGCTCATATCATCAACCTATTGGTTAAGAACATCATAACGTTTTCATTTGTTGCTTCTAGACAGTTTGTAACATGTAAAAAATTTTAAATTACAGAATTCCATGATGAAATGAATAAAAAATTACAGATGTGATGATTTGGACACCAATCTCAGTAATTTCGCCGATTCGAACTAACTTGTACTTACGTTCATCCAACAAATGCATGAGCGATGCTACATCAGTACGCTCGAGACGTCATCCCTCTTGAATTTTATTACAAGTTATGAATCAAAGTTTTGGCCGCCATGCTCTCAAGTTTCTTATCATGCAGATAGGCCCACATCTGTCGTGGCACAACTTTGCTTCTATGCAAGCTCTTCATGCTTGCTCTTATGCATCGGCTGCATTACCAGAATTGACCACCCAACAACCAGTCCACCGCGGATGCTTATGCGGACATTTCTTCGTAGAGCGCTACCACTTTTGACTAGATGAAGACGATTTACCTTGGCTATTTCGTGGCCTACTCTTGCCATGTCTTTTGCATGTCAACACTAGTTCATCATCATCCCTAACAGTCCGCCTGATTAAATAGATGTTGTTATTCTCGGTAATGCGTATCACATGAGTAGAAGCCTCTTCTCTGTCCACAAATATTTGGCTCATACTGAAAAGATAACCTGTGTCTATGCTCACTTTTTCATCGTCAAATTCACCATCATTCTCACCCTTAACAATAAATAATAATGTGCGCTCAACTAACTCTCACAGATTGACAACGTAAATGACAAAAGTGTGTTGCTAAGCAAAAAAAAAAACAGACATATCAAACAAATTATCTTCAAAGTGTACTGAAGTGAAGTAGACGAAGAGACGAACGTGTGGATGAAACAGATCCAAAATCCAGGATAGAACGCTGGGGCAGCCATGTTTTGTCGGTGTCGGCGCCAAGTTCCCGGTTTTCCATTTTAGCCTTTTCTAACTGTTTTTTACCTAATTTTTTTCAATATTTGTACCCTAGTTAATTTTAAATTACAAAAAAAAACATAAAAAGTACTTATGAATGAGCCCCTCGTAAGTTCTCGTCGAAGTTAGCATCATCTACGTACTCGTCGAAGATCCCTGTATCATTACCTTCATTATTTCCTCCATCCTTTTCGCTCCACCTTCCGAAAAATTTCTTCAAATCTTTCAAAGCCATTTTCCTCTTTTCCTCTCTCTAACTATATGGTTTATGAATTTGAATATGATATCGTAACATATCCACCCTCCTTATATAATGAAGTTTTGGTGCGCCTTGTAATATAAGTTTTGGGTACATATTATAATATTAAAAAATCTTAAAGCAAGGACAAAATAGTCATATTGACTGAGCGAATTGAAAACCCAACCGCACGTTCTGATGGAAATTACAAACCAGGTTCAAAATGAGAAAAAACTAGTTCTCGATGTAGTTTAATGTGGGTATTTGGAGATTTTTTTGTTTCATTTCAACTCTCATTAAGGATCTGTTTTGTCGTAGTTAGAATGTTCGTATAAGTTCAAATTAATGTTTAGATTTTTTTATTGGTACCAGAAATTAATTAGATTAGTGTTGACTATTTTGTTATAGTGTAAATAAAAGTAATATTTATTAGTTAAATAGTATTTGTTTCAACCAACCACGTATAAGAATATTGGTCGTTCTATATATTCCTTTTATTGTTTTATATAAGTCTGTGGAATTAGTTTCCGACTTTCCGTGTTAAAAGAAACACTTTGCCTTTGATTTGTAGCTATCACAACACAAATCGTCGAAGTTAGAATTTGGTTTCATATCCCCTTCCAAATGGCATTGGTTAGTCTTTGTTTGACTCTGAGACAATGGTTGGTTTGGATTCCATCCCCTGTTTTGCTATCTTCTGTATTCAATACTCATATGTTGGACATTTGACCTTGGTATTCGTTTATCCTGGTTTTCTAAAGATGACAAGTGGAGTATCGCTATTATGAGTAAGGTAGTCATTGATTTGTGTGGGCTTTGATTGTGTGGTTTTTCAATCTTTTGTCTTCGGTTCAAGGAATTGATTTCACAACGGCTAGCCTACAGTGTGTTTCCTGTGGTGCTTGTAGCTACAAGTTAATAGCTCTTGGGTCAAAGAAACCGATGAATGAAGTCTGAAACCTGAAGACGTGGGTATTCACTCAACTACATGCTAATTGCTCTACCAGTTGAAAAAAGATGGTACTATATTAATGTCTTATGCTCTGCATTCAAAGGCATATATGGCGTAGAAAAAGCAAGGCTGGTGAGTCACATCTTATATTTCTTTGGATTATTGGGAATTTCTCGTGTTGTTTTATTTGTGTATGGTTTGCAGTCATTTATCTGCTATCTAGTTTTGGATTGATGTGTAAAATCTGTCCAAATGTGTTTCCACATGAAGCCTGCAGACAATGAACTGGAAAATCATTAGTCAGTGTTACTAGCAATCATGTGATTCAAGATCGTGTGAATGAAAAAACTAAGAATCTCGTTTTTCTTTATTTGTAATTGTAGTAGAAAAGAGTAATACAAGTAAGCTAGTCGAGGTCAAAATTAGCTAGTATCTAAATGTGTCGATTCTTTGTACTAATTTATAGCGGATGAAGAAGCTGAGTCAGACACTACATGGTAGATTTATCCTTATCCTTTTAGTCAACTTTCTTCTTGGTTTTCCTCTTTTTTAAGAACTTTCCAAAATACCAATTTTCAGAATTTCAAGGAACATTGCCCCCCTCGTAATTGTTTAAGTTTTTTTTTTTCTTCCGTAAAACGGATCATATTATTAAGAAAGCATCGATGAATAGATCGTTAGTGTTCACAAGAGCAAAAACCCCAAATGTATAGTGCACCACTAAATGCACCAAGAACTGGCCAAACAAGATTAAGCCCTCCCATCTCGCAATCCAACCATCGTTACCAAAACCAAATAAATATTCAAACATATGATAAGATAAAACTAAGTCAACAAGAACCAAGAAAAACACAGAGATCAAACGACTGACACCTAGGCGAACAAACCGAGCAGAAAAAGAGGGCCAACCACTGGCTGCCAGGGGTCCTGCTCTCCCTCGCAGTAGAACTCCCATGGCTTCATTTCCCCTAGCAACTCCTAGCGAACCCATGAGTTGTCTCACTCGAAGTTGTTCCTTCCTCCATCCTTAGACTGAGATCAATGATCAAGACCCCAGGTGCCAAATGGAATTCTTGACAAGATTTGGAAAACTTTCCTTTCTTACCATTCGGGCTGACCTTATGATGTATCCAGATTTCCCTGAGATAAGTCCGTTCATGATCTTGTCAAGGTTCATTTTCCTCCCGCCAAACGTCTCCAGGGGGTCCCCAGTATGCACCAGCACTGGACAATCCACTAGGTGCATCTCGTTCGCAATATCGTACATCTGCTTGTGAGACTTCGAGGTTGATGGTGATGCAATTGGTAAGTACCTGATCTAATCTGTCCAAGAGCCCCTAAGGAGCCAAAAGTCCCACCACCAAGGTTAATGTCCTTGTTTGAATCCTCGGACCCAACATCAGAAGGATTCTTCATACCATCCGAAGTATGAACAAGCGAGTGAGGATCCTTCTCATCCCGATTACCATGTTCTCCAAGCACTATGTCAGTCACCCCTGGGTTAGGATTCTTGCAAGCTTCTTTCAGGTTTTTTCAAAATCCACCGTCATCATCATCGGCCACTGAGATCGTAACAATCCTGCTCTCTTCTCTCACGCTCTCTGAGTGATAATCAAGAGAATTACAGCCAGTGTATTAATGTAAGTGTGCCCTTTCTACATAGCCTGGGGTCCCTATTTATAGAGTTATAGTAGAGTGTAACTGCCTCTATGGGCCTACATTATTCTTGAATATTCTATAATACACATGACTACTTTTATACTTATATTTTCCCTATCTAAGTGTTGGGTACTTTCAAGACTACCGGTAGGACCCCGTTTTGCTACCTCCGGTAAGAATTCTTGTACAACTCTTCAGTAAGGATGCTCGTATAACTCTTCAGTAATAGCGCCTCTTTTGGTTACGTTTCACTTTTCTACCGGTAGCAAGTTTTCCTGTTGCCTTCGGTAACAGCTGGGTCGCCTCGTCCGGTAGTACCCCACTTCAGCCACCTTGCATCCAATACGTAAGCCAGTAGCCCTGAGCCAAGGCCCATAGGGCATTGTACCCTCCTTTGAGTTATTCGAGTTCGAACAGTCTTTGGTCGAGTGAATGAAAAGGCCACGATGAAAGCAAAACGTATGCATCTTCTCGTAAGACAGTCGGAGGACCAAAGACTTAGATACAGCGTAGGATTGGTTTGAGAACGTCATGCCTAATTTTTAATCCTCAAGAACTCTCCTCCAAAGCGGCCTCCCTCCTTGTCAAACTCAAGGAAGATTCCTAGCTTCACACCAAGTCTTTAAAAATGCGTTGAGACAAAAGATGAGAGCAACATCATGAATCCGAACCCAAAACGGAATAAACCTGAACTCATGGTCCTTAGGGGACGTCCTAGCTTCAACAGGTTGAAAAACCATCAGCGAGCCATCAAAATTCCACGGCCCAAGATTGATGATGTCGTTCATGTCCCCATCTTTGCCAAATTCAAACATAAAGATGTTTTTTCCCACATTTCTAACCTAGAAATTCCCATGGAGCTTCCCAGCTTTGTTGAATGTCGCTTCTAGAGCATGGATAACTCTGGGAGAGTAAAGCTTTCCAAGAACTCACCTATCGAAGGGATGATCATCTTCGATGTCTAGCTGGTCATCCAAGTTCATGGTGAGGCCTTCTTCCTTTGTAAGTGAAAGATTAGGACATTTGGAGGCGATCTTTTCAGCCTGATCATCAACTCGTGGGCTAGCCATGGTCGAGGTTGAGATGCTTATAGTAGAACGATGAAGATTGGTGTGGAATGGATGGTCGGAACACTAGTAGAAAACAGGCCTATTTTGGCTTTTGTTTAGGGCCTATTTCGGCGGTTCTGAACCGCTGAAATGGAGGCCACCGAAATAGGTGTGCGAACCTATTTCGGCGGTTCCTAGCTAACAACCGCCGAAATAGGCCTGTTTTCAGAACAAAAAAAACACACCTATTTCGGCGGTTCCTAGCTAACAACCGCCGAAATAGGTGTAATTTAAAAAAAAAATTGTTACTGTAGCCCCGTCTTAAACCTCGCTAGTTAGGGTTGCAAATTTTCAGAGGCGCAAAGATGTTCCATTCGCTAGTTTCGGTTGCAAAATTAGAGAGGCGCGGAGAAGAGAGGCGCACATAGCATGTTCCTTGTTCTCCAGTTACAAAATTATCATGAGTAAAGAGATTGTAGGCGCAGATCATGTTCCTTTTTCGCCAGTTCAGGTTGCAGAATTACCATGAGGCGCAAAGCATGTTTCCTTGTTCTCCAGTTGCAAAATTAGCTATAGTGAAGAGAATAAATATATTCGCAGACATAAACAAGAGAATGAAAACGCACAGAGCATGTATGCATTAATAATTAAGTTCGAGTATATTACCGGTTCGGGATGAATAACAGCCCCGTCATCAATCTGTTGAGCGAGATGTAGCACAAGAAGAGAATGAAGGGGAGGCAGAGGAGCAGAAGAAGAAGAGAATGGAGGGGGGAGGCAGAGGAGCAGACGCAAGAAGAGAATAGAGGGGGAGCGGAGGCGCAGACATGAAGAAAATAAAGAGAGAGAGAGAGGAAACGTAAGAAAAAAAGGCGAAGACAGGCGCTATTTTTAAAAAATTTCATGTATTTCGGCGGTTCTTAGCTAGGAACCGCCGAAATAGACTAAAAAAAAGCCGGGATTGTGAAAAATTGAAAGCGTGTATTTTGGGGCGACCCTATTTCGGCGGTTCCTAGCTAGGAACTGCCGAAATAGGTGGTTTTTTTTACACAGAGAATTTTTCGGGACCCTATTTCGGCGGTTCCTAGCCAGGAACCGCCGAAATAGGTCTCTTTTTTTACACAGAGAATTTTTCGGGGCCCTATTTCGGTGGTTGTGAGTACAACCGCCGAAATAGGGGTGCCGAAATAGGCTTTTTTGTACTAGTGGAAGTCGAGAAGGGAAGGGGAAGAGATTTTGGATCCTGTGGAAGGTAAATGAGCCACATGCAAAAGACAGTGATGAGTTTTTGGCTTCCCGAGGAAGACATTGGGGAAGAACCAGGTTGGAACCCTAATTGTTTTGATAGGTGTCGCAAGACCCTCTCGACAAAGAGGGAAAAACTAAGGTTCTTTTGGCGCTGAGTTATATTCCAAATTGACAAATTTGATCTCTCTCTATAGTGAGACAACGTTTTTAAAAATGTTTAACAGTAAAATCCCATTAATGATGTCTCCTAATTAGGATTTGATTAAGTTGTTTTTGTACTATATTCTGCTTATGGATAATGTATGTATAGAGCGGTATGAGTTTGTTACAACAAACATTTTACAAGTCTAATCTTCATCGGATCAAAGGAGAGTTAGAATAGTGAAGCATGTTAATTAATCTTCATGAGAAACACGGTGTACAGTACAGCCAAAGAAGTAGAAGACACACATACACTGTTCTTATTTTTCATTGATGATATACATATTACAAGTGTTTCTATATATACCACCATCTTCTTCTTCCTCGTCATCATCATCATCAATCATGTCATAATCAACTACTACTACTACAAAACTAGTTAACTAGCCAAGTGCGTACCAAGCAAACAATTAAATGCATGAACGCTGCCGCAGGAAATTAATAAACACCGACCTCCTAAATAGATACATGCCATATCGAATTTTGTTTCCTTCCCTTCCTTTCTAGTGAAAACCCTCCGTCCGCCATATGGTTGCACAGCTTCTTTTTTTTTTAGAGGATAGAAAAAACAAGGAAAGATCATCAAACAGAAAAAGAAAAGAAAAGAAGCAGAGAAATTGATGGTTTGTTGTGGATGATTAAGTAATTTTGGTGGTGTGTGTCCTTTGAAGTCAGTGGTAGCGCAATGCACAACCAATAATAGAATGGATCATGTGTTGTTGTTGTTCCTTGAATGGACTTGTATGGGTAAGCCGTGCTTGGGAACTGGAAAGGGACCATATTGAATCCCATCTTGATCCTCTCCCACTATGCTCCACCTGATGAACCCAATAAATATTAATCACACTAGCTAGCTATAAGCTTTACTCCCTCAGTTCAACAATAACTGTCATTTTAGAAACTTACACACTTATTAAGAAAAGTAGGACAATGACGCATGTGCCCCTACTTTTTACTTTTCCATTTAGATAATAATTACTTTTATATTGAATAGTAGGGGTAAAAGTGGAAAGAAGTGTGTCAAAAAGCTAAAATAACAGATATTTTTGAACAAGAATCACATCCTAAAATGACAGATATTAATGAACGGAGGGAGTACCATTTATTGTGGATATATGGAAAACCCCAAATGATTGATCCCAAACTTAACGGTATCATGCATGCATATAAAATATGGTTCAAACAATAAATAATATAAAAGTTGAATAAAGAAAAGAAGATCCAATTATATAAGTCCATGTAGTTTGGTTCGCATTATGCATGTTACTTTCTCACAAACCACCAACCCCATTTACATTTGCATTTGCATTTGCATTTGCATCGAGATACGCACTATCTAATAAATAATTGAACCGAATATTCATTCAAGTCCACCAATCGATATCTCGGCCGGCCCTGCCTGCCTCCCTCTAAGATTTTTTTTTTTTTTTTTGATAAAAGGTGTTTAATATTGTGATGACGTGTTGGATTGTGAAGATATATACTACATATGGGCGGGAGGGGGGCTGTTTTTAAGCAAGGTTCCATTTGTCTCCGTCCCTACCACACACACGCCAGAGCAGACCAAGTAGTCCATACCCATCATGTGACTGACTAATACCAGTGGATCCTATCCAGCCACTCATATATACATAATATCATTGGGCCAGGTTGACTCGATTGTTGAGTAGTTTTTTCTTTTTTTTTTTTTTGAAAAGAGTTTTTTCTTTTTTTCTTCCCCGCGTTTTTTTTTTGCCATAGTATTGTCTGGCTCACTTATAAAAAAAAAACATCAATTGATGATAGAATAGTATCAACTTCGGATGGAAAAATTCTGATCATCAAGATTCATTTATTAAACTTTTACTATATTGTATTTTATAGATCATTAATGCTAGCTGATGCATGTATGTTCCCCTACTCCACATCTTGTGGAAGTATTTACTAAATACGTACTACAAAAATAAAATAAAAAGATCAATCTGTGTTAGTGGTCCATCCCTCCATATTACTTAATTGATGGCACCTCTTAACATCTCAATCATTAATGAATTGAATTACCGTCTCCTACCTACTATAGTAGAACCAGATTATGTAGTTTTAAATGATAAAAACACGTGCAGCATGAGTTATGTAGTACATTATATATATATTCTGAATGCATCAATTAATTGTGGTATATGTATCAACAGAAATCAATATGAATTATATATGTTTAATTGAGAAATTAACTAACCTGTACGAAATGGTGAAATGATGTAAGAAGATGAGCATCTCAAGCTTAGCTAATTCATTACCCGGACAAGAATGAACACCTCTTCCAAATGGCATATACGTGTTAGCCTTTGGAGTCACCTATAATTAATTAATTACATGATTCACAATTAATTAACAACCATATATACATTTTTATACATATATACTATCTAAATAATATATATACCTGGAATCTGGATGGATCAAAGTTATGAGGTTGTGGGAATAGTTTAGGAGAATGATGAATACTTCTAAAGAGAGGTAATACTTTCCATCCTTTAGGGATTGTATATCCTTGAAACTCAACATCTTCTACTGCCTCTCTAAAAGTGAATGATAATATACTAGCTGCTCTTAGTGTCTCTTGAATCACCTGTTCATTAATTCCAAAATGTTATATCATGACTGTAATTGAAATGTACGTACAAACGTACGTAGATACTCCTGATATGTATATACTCACCCGATTAGTGAGCGGCATGTTCTTTGTATCCTCCCATGTAATCCCACAACGTCCATTGTACATCATTTTTTGTCTTATACCTTCTTGTTCCATCTGTGTGTACGTATCCCATTCATTCATATTATATTGTGTTAGTCTCGTTAATATACAAAAAAAAAAATAGATAAATCCATTGCAATATCTCTAGCTTAGTTTGTTTCATATATAACTCGCCACGTATTCATCATATTTTTCGTGTAAATATCTGAGACACATAATTTTTAATTTGTCGTCATTAAGTAGTATAAGTATGAGTACAAATTAAACACGTAGTTGTAGTAGTAGTAGTAGAATAGATACCGTGACAGCTTGGAGAAGATGATGATTATCATGTAGGTATTTAAGTATCCATGTAAGGACACTAGCAGTTGTGTCATGTGCTGCAAATATCACTCCTATTATATTATCTGCTATCTGTGAATCACTCAAACCATTCTCTAACGATGAAGTTGTTGATTCAAGGAGAACACCTAATAACCCTCCTTCCACATTCTTACTCTCCCTTCTCTTTGATATAAGCTTCTTTAGTGTCACATTCAACTGCTTCCTTGCCTGTAAATAGATATTAATTTTATGTTATATTTAAGAGGCGCAGGCAGGCAGGCAGGCAGGTGTATTTTATGGATTGATAGATAGATAGAGATTATGCTACGTACGTACCTTGAAGGAATTGTAGAAACGAGTTCCTGGTAAATTCAATGGCATGGAATTGTATCCTTTTTCCAACTTATTATACAAATGCTTAATCCCATCAATGATTTCCACTTCTTTCCCACTTCCAAATGCTGATAGAATCGCCACTTCAAATGCAAACTACAGTAAATGATTTCACTTTGATTATTATATTGTTCAATACCAGCAACTTATCAAAAAAAAAAAAAAAATTATATTGTTCAATACGTGCGTATAGTCGACAATTATATACGTACGTACCTTCTTCATCTCACCCAAAGTGTTAACGGTATCCATGTGTTCCCAGTTCGGAAGGAAGTTAACTACAATGTTCTCAATATGGGAGACAGAAGCCGATAGTACAGTAGGATTAAATGAAGAACGAATAAGTCTCTTTAATTTCAAGTGATATTCACCCTGATGAAAGAAGAGTGCTTCTGGACCAATCATCTTTTCCTTGCTAGGTGGATAAGTGGGTTTGAACAGTTCAGATTTCGTTACTAGTACCATTTTTACTGCTTCTGGATTCCCTATCATTATACACGGACATCCCAATATATGCGTCTTGAATATATCACCGTACCTTATATCAATCAATATTACCTTATTAGTAAGTATTACACAATTATAACTTTAATAATTCGTTCTAAAATAAAATCTAATTATACCTCTTCTGCCTGGTTGAGAAGAATGAATTTGGGTTTTCAGTGTAGAGCTTAAGAGTCTCGCCGATGTAAGGCCAACCCATCGAACCAAGTGGAAGCTTCATCACTTTTATATTCCGTCGACGTTGCGATACTTTCCATCTTAGTACAATGGACAGAAAACAGACCAACACAGAAGTTACTACTAAACCAGCTGTTGAGAAAAGTAGTTGAACGTCATCGACTGTTATAAACCGCCAGCAGCCAAGAATAACTGAGATTACTATGATGACGACGATGAGAGGGCGGCGGTGCATGATTCCGGCAGCAACTACTACTATATTATCAATCAATGATTAGTCGACGTATACCGCCGCGCGCGCGGGTTCGGGTTTTATTAATTGTGAAGAGAAGAAAGAGTAATGTCATGTCATGTCAATGTATAATGAGAAGAGAGGGAGGTAGGAAATGGAAATGTTTGTGGAGTTGTGGTGTACTCTTTATATAGTGAAAAAGGTCAGAAATCATGATGATGGAATATATAGAAAAATAGAGTGCGAAAGAGACTGAGAGGATCTCATGTGGTGGTGGTGGTGGGAATTATGACAAAGGACAGATGTCAAATTAAGGTTTCACATGAACTCCATATATCTTCAAAATCATACATCTATTTTTTAAAATTTCTATTATAAAATTAAACAATTTAAATGCTTAATCTCTTCTATGACATTGTCCTGTAATCTCAAATCTACGTTTTCTTCAATATTTATATAATGACAGCTGGGAATATTTGTACTATTATACAAATGCATGCTATATAGCTAGCTAGCTAGATCGATAGATATAGCTGATTCTGTTTATGTGCCTTTTTTTAGCGTCATTATTAGTGACTACGTAGTCCCTTATGAAATGAATTCGATGGTTCCTTCCGTGACTAGTGTCTGCTCGCGTCTACGTACCAGTACACCACCCAAACTCTTAACAGTGAAGAAATCACAGAGATCAGGAAGTAACATCACTCTCATTACCAAGGTCGACACGATTCATTCAAAACATGCGTGCGTTCATTCATTCCAATATTAATTTATTATAGATTGTAGTATATTTCAAAACAAAAACTACCACTGGATTTATTAATATGAAAATGACTTTCTCTTGCATCTATTTACATGGGTATAGGATCACCAGACTTCATTAGGTCCCACTTCCTCTCCTCTTTTATCCTTCAATTTGATTCCGTTCACATTTAGGTTTTGTCAGATATTTATTTGAACTCGTACTAATAGCCGTGTTTTCATTTCGTGTAGCTGGAATTTTAAAAAAATTTTATAAATTGTCTTCCACTCAATTTTTTTATATATACATCTTTATCTTCGAGTATATCTCAATCTCGTTTCAAATTATCAAAACTCTCCATCTCTCCTCTGACATATTTCTAGAAGTCGAAGCGGGAGCAGAGCCAATGCGCAAGTCCAAGTTTCTTTCCGGATCTAATGAATCAGATTCTTTTCTTACATAATTACAGTTTTGTAGAATTAGTCCCACAGTAGGACCAAAATTAGCAAAATTGCGGAAAAAAAAAAACTTTGATTCTGAAACCATACGCCGACAAAGAAGAGCAGGCGCAAACGTCCAACCCTCTTCACGGCCCTCAACACAGGCCTCTCTCACCGGGCACTAACGCGGCTCCCTTCAAGCGGGCGCGGACACCTACCACTTGTATTGAGCGCGGGCGGCAGCGGCCTTCAGTAGACGGCGACGCCGGGTCTTTCTGGCAGGCGCTAGCGGCAACAGATTGAAGCAGGCAGCGGCGGGAATGACTTGTACCAGGCGTCGGCATCTGGTCACCCAGGCAGGACACATTTTTCTACTGTTTTTCTGATTGTTTGACCCGTTTTAGACGTTCTGAAGGTCTATTTACATGTTTTTTTACTAGATCTGCATCTTGTAATCAATTTACTTTTGTTTATGATTGTTTCAATGTGATTAGTGCAGATGATGGTGTATATTGACAACTTCCATCATTTAGATAGGTGTCCATATCATTAGTTTAATTAAATTTAGATAGATTCTTCTTCGACGGTAATGAAATTAGTGCAGATGACGGTGAATGTCGACAACTTTCATCATTTAGATCAGTGTCCAAATTCAAAGTTAATTAAATTTAGTTGGATTCTTCTTCGATAGTCATGAATTTAGTGTAGATGATAGTGAATGTTGACAACTTTCATCGTTTAGATCAATGTCCAAATCATTAGTAATTAAATTAGACAGATTTTTCTTTTCAACAGTCATGATATTAGTGTAGATGATGGTGAATGTTGACAACTTTCTTCATTTAGATCGGTGTCCAAATTGTCAGTTAATTAAATTTAGATAGATTCTTCTTCGACGGCCGTGAAATTAGTGCATACGAGGTTGAATGTCGTTAACTTTATCATTTAAATCGGTGCCCGAATCGTCTGTTAATTAAATTTAATAGGTTCTTCTTCAGCGGTCATGAAATTAGTGCAGATATAGTGAATGTTGACAACTTTCTTCATTTAGATTGGTGTTCAAATCATCAGTAAATTAAATTTAGATAGATTCTTCTTCGACGGTCGTGAAATTAGTGCAGACGAGGGTGAATGTCGACCACTTTAATCATTTAGATCAGTGTCCAAATTGTCTATTAATTAAATTTAGATAGATTCTTCTGCGAAGGTCATGATGTTAGTGCAAATGATGGGGAATGTCGACCACTTTCATCATTTAGATCAACGTCCAAATCATCAGTAAATTAAATTTAGATAGATTTTATTTTGACGGTCGTGAAATTAGTGCAGATGATGGTGAATGTCAATAACTTTAATCATTTAGATCAGTGTCCAAATCGTCAGTTAATTAAATTTAGATAGATTCTTCTTCGACGGTCATGAAATTAGTGCAGATGATGGTGAATGTCGACAACTTTCATCATTTAGATTGGTGTCCAAATAGTCAGTTATTTAAATTTAGATAAATTCTTCTTTGTTGGTCATGAAATTAGTGCAGATGATGGTGAATGTCGATAACTTTCATCTTTTAGATCGGTGTCCAAATCGTGATAGATTCTTCTTCGATGGTCATGAAATTAGCTTAGATGATGGTGAATGTCAACAACTTTCATCATTTAGATCGGTGTCACAAATGTCAATTCATTAAATTTAGATATTCTTCTTCGATGGTCATGAAATTAGTGTAGATGATGGTGAATGTCGACAACTTTCATCATTTAGATCATTGTCCAAATCTTCTGTTATTTATATTTAGATAGATTCTTCTTTGAAGGTCAAGAAATTAGTGCACATGATGGTGAATGTTGACAACTTTAATCATTTAGATTGGTGTCTAAATCATCAATTATTTAAATTTAGATAGATTCTTCTTTGACGGTCATAAAATTAGTGCAAATGATGGTGAGTGTTGACAGCTTTCATTAGTTAGATCGGTGTCCAATTCATCAATAATTAAATTTAGATAGATTCTTCTACGACGGTCATGAAATTAGTGTAGATGATGGTGATCGTCGACAACTTTCATCAATTAAATTTAGATAGATTCATCATTGACGGTCATGAAATTATTACAGATGAAGGTGAATGTCTACAACTTTCATCATTTATATCGGTGTCCACATCATCAATTAATTAAATTTAGATAGATTCTTCTTTGATGATCATGAAATTAGTGCAGATGATGTGAATTTCGACAACTTTCGTCTTTTAGATCGGTGTCCGAATCGTCTGTTAATTAAATTTAGATAGATTTTTCATCGACGGTCATGAAATTAGTGCAGACCCTAAAATGATAAATCTTAATTGTTTTAATTTGCAATTAGACAAAATATTTCTTGCCTTTCATTTACTACTACTACTACGTATAATTATATTTTACATTTACTTATAATTACAAAAAAATAAGCTCAATCTGGTACAACAATTCTAGAAGATGGTCCCCTCGGAGAAACAACTCTAACCAGTGGTTGCGTCTTTGACTGTACATAGCTTCATAATGCGAAACATCGGGATCGTGCAAACCTCGCCATATAGGTATCAACTCCGGGACGGGGCAATCAGTGAAAATGCTATTAAAGGAGCACTCCTCTTCTTGAAAAGGAAAGTTTCCTATCCAATTTCCTTTTTAGTATTACTGATGAAGAATTTTTAAAGGAGCACTCCTCTTTACCCAGATTATCATCAGTTTGAAGTAGCCCGATTTGACTGAATACTTCCTTGAGCTAGTCCCCATCCAACTCCTGGTGTCATTCAAGTTATTGCAAATGAGGGTATTGAGGATATCTTCTTGGTCAATAGGTAGGAAAATGCTATTAATAAGTCCTAGGTTCCATGACTCTTTGTCAGGGCTCATCAACTGGATGATCGTCTTAAAGCTGGTGTTTAGGGGGCAGGGTGAGATAGGTTTGGCAGGGTGATCTTTTAAGATCCAAGGGTGTTCCCAAATGTTTGTGTTATCACCATTACCAATCTCTAACTGCTCCTAGGTTAATGACTTATATTGCTGAGAGGAGTGACTTCCAGATGGGGTTGTCATGTTCACCTTATGTAGCTTGAAGAAATCCTGAGTTAGGGAAATATAAGGATTTTAATGATTTGCTAACTAGATGTTCTGGTTGTTCAAGATGATCCTGATTTGTTTTGTCGGTAGAGCTTGATTGAAAGCTTCTATTTGTCTGAACCCTAGTCCTCCCTTATCCACATGGGTATAGACGAAGTTCCATTTCTTCCAGTGCATAGTGCGCTTGTTGGTAGTGACAACCCACCATGATTGGGAGCAAATGAAGTTCAATTTATCAACAACTCCATTAGGTAATTCAAAAAAGGGACATAGTAAAGTTAGTGACTAACTGGAGGAAACTTACTGTAAGGACTGATCTGGCCACCTAAGAAATAGGTTTGTTCCATCCTTGCCCTTTCTTCTACAGGGACTCTATCAAAAAGTTGAAGGTTTCTCTTTTATTCTTTCCAACTTTAAGAGGTAGCCCTAGATATTTGGAGAGACAGATAACTTGTTGGACATTTAGAATTGAGGCTAGGTTATCTTTTATGGACTGTGGAATTTTTTGGGCTGAAAACAATTTATGACTTGATTTGGTTGATCTGGTGGCCTGAGTTTAATAAGAAATCCTAGAGGATACTTGTCAAGTACTAACATTCGTGGCATTTGCTTTGCCATGAAAAATTATGTCGTCCGTAAATGCAAGGTAAGAAATTTAAGGGGCTTGTTTGGTAAGGAGGATGCCATTATACCTAGATTCTATCATAGCTTTGAAGAGGGTTCTAGAGAGGGCCTCTTGAGCTAGGATAAAAGGAAAATGAAAGATTGGGTCACCTTGTCTAATTCCTCTTTGCTTACTGAAAATTCTACCAGGGGAGCCATTAATAATCACTACCCCTTTAACCAAGGTAACACAGTTCATGACTGGTATTCTCCAATGGTCTAGAAATCCCATTGCCTTTAATATTTTGTCTAGGAAGTTCCAGATAAGCTTGTCATAAGCCTTGCTCATATCAACTTTACAGGAGAAGAATCCTTCCTTTTTTTGCTTGGGATCTTGCTATACGACGGTGAAGTTCACCAGCTAATATAACATTATCAGTGATTAGTATGTTTTTTACAAATCCTGACTGATTGTGAGAAATGGTGTAAAGGAAGATATCTTGAATCCGGTTAGCCAGGACTTTGTGACAATCTTATATACAAAGTTGCAATTAAAGGGCTATTGGATGGAATTTTGAGAGGCTAGTGGCTGCTTTTTCTTTTGGGATGAGGGCTATGAGGTAATTATTGAGGTCTGGGGGTAGAGGGTTACCAAGAATGATATTCATGACACTATATGAAACTTGGCTTCCTACTATTGGCCAAAAGGAATTGAAATAGACACCATTGAATCCATCCAGCCCAGGGGACTTATTAGTCCCTAAATGTTGAGAAGCCAGAAGGATCTCAGATTTGTTATATGGTTTTTTGAGGGATTCTTGGCTTTATTGTGGGAGAGGTTTGTTACTACCTCTGTGAATCTGTCTGCGTTGCTTTCAGATAGGGCTTGGAAAAGGTTTTTCGAAATAGCTATTGAAAATATCATCTAAGTCTTTCCAATCAAACTTCATATTTTCACTCTCATCTTGGAGGCATTGTGGAAGTAGGTAGTATTTTTGCCCCATTCCTTAATCCATTTATCCCTAGCTCTTTGTTTCCTTCTGATTTTTTTCTTTTATATGGAGAAGTTCAATCTCCATAAAGATTCTTTTTGTGGTTGGCTATCGCCCTATTATTTTGAGGGCCATTTGATATAGCTTCTAATTATTTCCTTTTTCTCTCAAGTTTAATTTTGATCTTATGGAAAGACCACCCATTCCACTCCACTAGTTTGCTTTTGCATTTTTTCCATATTGACCATAAGCTCACAGGTAGTGTCACCCTAGATCAAATGAACTATTTCTCTACATTTTTTCTCCACTAACCACATATTTTCAAAACTGAATATTTTATTGTGCTTTTTGTGGGTACCAAGGATTTTTATGAGAAGAGGGCAGTGGTCCGAACATTCTCTAGGGAGGTGGTGAACTAATATAGTAAGGAAAATTTTGAGGATGTCATGGCTGGCAAAAGCTCTGTCCAATCTACTAACAGAGTCATGGGGTGCAAAATGACAATTTGTATAAGTGAAGGGATACCCTAAAAAATCTAGGTCTACTAGCTCATATTTTGGTATAGTATCTCCAAAAGGACCCATTTGTTCTTCCCCTCGACATCTTCCTCCTTTTTTTCACTTTCAAGCATCATTTGGTTAAAAATACCCCCTACAATCCATAGATTACGCACTTGAGATTTTAATAACAACAAGAGTTTCCAGGAGTGGTACTTTAAGTTCTAGTTTGACCATCTATAGAAACCAGTAAAGTTAAAAGGATCCATACCTGGTACTTAACATCTGCAGCAATATGATTTTTTGAGAAGTTGACCAATTTGACATCCATTTTCTTTCTTCACGAAAGAAGGAGCCCTCAACTTCTCCCCACACTACTAACTGCCACCCCTTCATAATCTCTCCATTTTATCTAATCAGAATCATCTCAGTATTGGATCTGTGGGTGTAACACCCTAGATTTTGCCTCATTATAAAGTATAAAACGATACGAATCCAACGCCGCAAACGGGGATTAAAACGGATATCAAACGAGTCTTAAAATTGAGATATAAGGTCTGTCCGAACATTAGTCCGAACATGTTTTGGACAGATGTTCGGACACACTAATTCTGTGAAAACAAAATACTCTCGGGGCCTGTCCGAACATGGATGTCCGGACGGACGTTCGGACAGGTCCAAATTTATGAAAACCAAAAGGAAAACAAGATTAGAAGGGTACAATATGGCCATAATATTAATGCCAATGGAAAGTGAATGTTTAACATAAAAACACAGCGGATTACACTTTCAAATCCAGAGTGCTACCGCCACACTCACCCATGAGTGCTCAGGCTAATCCTTAAACAATTCAACAGAAATAAATATCCAAAACATCACAATTTAAATATTGTATCTCAGCAACAATCAATCATCTCCAAACTATGTGGTAGCGCGTTCCCAAACCCAAACTTCAGCAACCATAACCTGCGATCAGAAAACAATAGACAAAACACGAAGGGATTGTGCAAATCAGAAAAACTGAGTAAATCCTACATCATTGTGTAAAATACATTTTGAAGTTCATTTTATCATTTGTCAATCAGACGAGGGAAGAGTTGACCAATTGAATAACATTTCTAGAAACCACAATAAACAATCAATTAGTAGGGAGCTTTCAACAGGAGCCAACCATAATTCCAAACACGGGTCACCTATGGGACCCCAAACAATATTTCCAGGACAGTCACCCACTGGTGGAACGCGAGCCTTTAATTACGGTCCAAAACCGTGTATAATTACGGTTCTGGACCGTAATCTACGTGGGCGTCATTAAAGATGGCGACGTCTTTAATTACGGTTTTAAACCGTAATTAGAGGCCCTTTTTCCGTCCCGCGTGTCATTGACTTTACATTACGGTTATTGGTAAAACCGTAATGTAAAGTCTTTTGGCGCGCGCGCCCAAAGGACTTTAGATTACGGTTATTGTTAAAACCGTCATCTAAAGTGTAATTTTTTTTACAAATCTACACAATTGCAACAGAGCCAGAATTATAACAGATAAGCAACAGAGGGCATCAGACCAACAGATGTGTAGAAACTACACAATTGAAACACCTGAATCAAATACCAACAACACAAATTCATTCTCTGCGCACAATTGCAACAGAGATAACATCTAATATACACCAGATCGAAAATCTGTTACAGCAACAAAAAATATTCAATACAGCAGCTAGAATCTGTTACAGCAGCTAGCAATTCATTACAAAAAATATTCAATACAGCAGCTAGAATCTGTTACAGCAGCTAGCAATTCATTACAAAAAATATTCAATACAGCAGCTAGAATCTGTTACAGCAGCAGCTAGCAGAAAACAGAAGCATAAAACAGTACAAAAACGGTGCAGAAAACTGTACATGAAAAACAAAATCTATCATAGCAGCATTAGAGCTAGCTAGTCTACCACTCCATTCTCATAAATATGGCTGACATGCTCTCTCTGACATGATACAAGTCGTTTGGACTGTAAGTCGAGAATTTGGCAAAATGCTCTTTAATCTGAAACAAGAAAAGGAATGGAACACATAATGAGATTAAGATAAAGACACAAAAAATCCGCCGAAAGAATTAAATACAAGACAGCGTTCGTATTACCTTGTCTTTATCATTCTTAAATCCTGGGAAGTACCCGCAGAACTCGTACATATACCGCATCACGTAGTACCCGCAACTCCTAGAATCCTTTTGGGTAGGGCACTAAATTACCAAAATTCACAAATGTAAAACAATTGTACAAAGATAATAGCAGCACGAATGAAATACATGAATTACCGAACCTTGATTAAGTCTTCAGTGTTGAATCCTGTCCACTGCCCTAGTGGATCGAGAACAAGCAGAGTAACGGTGGCAGCGCAGAATATAAACAAAGCCCAGTGGTGGCTACAATGTCAAATACAAAATGAAATAAGAAATGAAGGTAAAAAAGTTAGCTAATTAGTATGTAATTTTATATCAGAACTCACGTTTGGTGATACGGCATTAGAATGAATAATTTATTCTGTCGATCAGCAACATCGAAGCAATGAGTCATGTATTCACAAAACCTCCCCGGGTCCCTATGACTGAGTCGTACGATAAACGCTCCGGGCACACCGCAGTAATGGAGGTGATGTCTTCTCAGCACATCTCTCAAGCAGACCTCTATTATATCACATGTACTATAAAAAGTTAGCCAATGCAACTTCATAGATACTTATTCTATATGTTTTTACAGTATGAGGAAAGAACACTTACTTTAGATAAGCTTGAATAATGTTAATGTTCAGGTAATCTCCACATCATCATCTCTCTGATGTCCCAAAGTTGATCGCCGTGGTCATATCTTCTTCGTAGTGAAACATCGACTTTGGAAGCGTCATCATGAAGTTGTAGTTTGAGGTGACTTCACATGATCTTGTCGTAGAGATTCATCTGCGGGCCCCAAAACATTAACAAGTTTTTGTGGCAGTGAGAACTTATTTTTAGGCGCCTCAGAAGTCCTGGTGCGACCCCGGACGGGCGCTGGATTCTTACTTTCGCACCCCGACTCACTGGATTCTTACCCTTCACACACAAACAGTAAAGCATAAATGTAAAGATAATTACTAATTGATTATTATAGTAACATTAAACATTTATCTAGAACATACCCTTGTACTTCTGACAGGATTCGCCGGCGCGCTGATGATCTCTTCTTCTCTGGGCCGGGATACGCGGCGAGGAAGCTCAGGGATCTCAGGATTCCCGCGCTGATCTCTTCTTCTGGGCCGGGTACGCGGCGAGGAAGCTCAGGGATCTATAATAGATTATATTAGACACTTAATGCTAAATAATGCATTTTATTAGATACTAAATGGTTGTCAAACAGTCTTACCTCATCGGTGACAACAATATAACATGCTGGCCAGGGCAATATGTCTCCCTTCGCTTCATCAGCGTGCATTTGTTGTCAAACGCCATTGGAAGGTATGCATGCTCAAATCCATCAATTATCAGGTCCAAGGTCACACGCGCGTAGAATGGGGGTAGACGTACGAAATGATGAGCGTGAGTGGACCTGATGGCAACACCGTCCCGTAGGCCGCATCTACAGGGTGCCCTTCTAATGGTATTTGGAGACGTTTTTTTTGCTCCTTTAATAAACAGAGATAATACGTGAAATAAATAAGTGAGTCCAATCTAATACTATTTAAATGACTTTATTTAGGAGAAAAATAGTTAAACAAAGCTAACCTGGATGTTGGCAAACGGGTACGGGTCAGCGGCCGGAGCACAACTAGACGAGGAAGACGTCGAGGAGGATCATGCTGCTGCTGAGTAGTCGCATGTGCGATCGAATTCAACGCTTCCTGCAGCCTCTCCTCGATAGCCCGGCGCTCAGCAGCCTGTTTCTCCTCATTAGCTTGGCGCTCAGCAGCGAACTTACGCTCTACCATCGCCTCGACTTCAGCAGCACTCATCTGACCCTTCCTAGCAGATGGCGGGAATACGTGCTTCTGACGTACTTCTCCCCCAAATCCTCTAACACGCCCCGGGTGATCCTTCTTCCCAAGTATTTGATTGAGAGCGTCGTCTTGAGAAGGAGGAGCGTGTATCTATTTCTCTCTGTGCCGCTTCATACTGTCCAATTGTCAAAGAAGTTAACACTAATTTAAGATCAACAAACACTTGAGTATATAAGTAAATTATTTAACAGCTACTTTCAAATACTTACAATTTGGTTAGCCAGTTGTTCCGTCGCAGCATTAGGAAATATCCTCTGACCTTCGCTGGTCGTTTTCTGGCGTCCCAGTATGAATCTGCACCCTCCTCGCCTCAGAGACATCCTCGATCGGGCATTCACTTCCATCCTCGTTCCTCTGTCAGCAAACCAGCTTCTTTCCACATGTCGAGGCTGCCCACATATCCCCTTCGTCCCATGGTGTGGGGGTAGAGATTAGCTTCACGGTTTTGCCGTGCTTGTTCTTGTTTTGCTGTTAAGAAAGTACAACAGAAATTAATTAGAAAATCAGGGATAAAGCATTATGAGCATTAATTAGAAAAGAGTACACACAAACATACCCTGAACTCGGGGGTGTGCCGCTCAACGAACTCCTTCCACTCCTCTTCAGTGATCATGCCGTTGTACACAACATACGGCGGAGGCTCACGTGGGGGCACCCTGTTGATCCAATGCTCAACCAAGTAGTGGCGGAATGATTTAGCTTTGCCGGACACCAAAGAAAGAACGGTCTTCTTCACTTCTTCTGGGATCTTGTATCGTTCTTGCACCTTCTTCCAGATGGTCTCCTTAACTTCTTCCGGGACTTGTTTCCATGTGTGGTTGATGCAGCAATGTGATCTGGCCAGAGTCCCTAGCATACTAGCGAACTCTGACCTGCTGCCCCCACATACCTCCCATACTTGTCCCACAGAAGACTGATCTCATCCGTTTCTGCAGTTTCAACCCACGGGTCGGACCTCTACCTCTGGGTCTCTGAGTAGCACTCGTAGAAGGTGCACTCATGGAAGGGCCAACAGCAGCAGCGGCAGATGTGATGGGCCAGCAGCAGTAGCGGCACTGGTAGAAGGAACCGGTACCATTTGCTGCTCATTTCGAACTCACTCAATATAAATCGAACTCTTCATCAGCCATGTCTGATCAGCCATGCCTGCAAGGATTGAAATCAATTTGAATTAAATTAAGCATTTCATAATGGTCATATACAAGCAAGAAATAAAAGAGTGTTAATTTCATATAAATTTTAATAATAACTTACATACACCATTATCTCTCAACCCACATTCCCTCGTTATGGTCTGATCGTATATACTCACGATGACCTGTGACCTCAGCCTCTTCCAATGAAATAGGAACAGTTGGAGGTTCATCTTCTGCATCATACTCATCCTCATCAACCACACCATCCACACCAACTATTCCTCTTCTCCCTTTAAGCACAACAGACCATCTAGGATTACAGGGATCAGTTACATAAAATATCTGCTTAACCTTCGTCCCAACAACGAATGGCTCAACCGTGGGAGTAGCTCTAGACAGATCAACCAGTTTCATACCATGCTCCTCCTCACGGTAGCCATGATTGTTGTTAACCCAGTTACAGCGGAAAACACACATTTCGTAGCTGTTGTAGTCCAATACCCAGATGTCTTGTATAACACCGAAATATGATTGTTTTACAGACTGGACTGTGACCCACACCGATGTCATATAAGTTTTGATAAGCTTCAAGCTCTACACCACTGTTTTGATTCGTTGACTTCTGATCCTGACGTTCTGTGAAAAAGGTGAATCCGTTGACATCGTACCCCTCATAAGAAATTACATCCAGATTTGGTCCAAATGCAACTACTTTAATCAGTTCAGGCACATTCGTGGACTGATCGGACAAACTCTGTCTTTGAACCATCGACAAATGTCCTATTCTGCTCATTTTGTAGTCTAACGTCACTCATGTTTGGATATTGTGATCTTAAAACACACAAGTGTTCATCAAAGTATGGTTCAACATCTTCAAGATGACTTAGCACAACTAAATGAGCTTTGTTAAGAGTGTCTATGTCAATTCTTTTCAGTTTCCTTCCAACCGTGCCAACACCCTTCAATCTGCCCTCGTGTCTAGAACGTGGAAGTCCAATGGTATCGACACCTTCTAGGTAATTGGTGCAGAAGTCTACAACTTCCTCTGTGATAGTGCCCTCTATAATACTACCCTCTGGGTGACGACGGTTCTTCATTTTCTTCTTCAGGACACCCATGTACCTTTCGAACGGATACATGTAGCGAAGGTACAAAGGACCACACATCAGAATCTCTCTTACAAGATGCACGAGGAGATGTATCATTATGTCGAAGAACGATGGAGGAAAATACATCTCCAGCTGGCACATTGTCACAATAAGATCCTTTTGTAATTTAGACAGAGTGTCCACATCAAGAACCTTAGACGAAATGGATTTGAGGAAGACACTGACGTTTGTGATTGTGTGTCTGACAGCATCCGGCAAGATCCCACGTAATGCAATTGGCAAAAATTCTTGAAGTAGGACATGATAATCGTGAGATTTCATTCCTACTAATTTGAAATCTGTCATGGACACTAGGTTTCTTATGTTTGAGGAGTAACCTGATGGCACCTTGATGTTGTAAAGGGTACTGCATAGACTATGTTTCTCTTCTTTAGACAGAGTGTGACAGGCAGGAGGCAAGAATGTGAGTTTTCCACGTTCTTGCGGGCCAAGCTCTGTGCGTATGCACAACTCAATTAAATCTTTTCTTCCTTTCAAATGATCCTTTGTCTTTCCTTTTATGTTCAAAAGGGTGCTAGTTATACTTTCACCCACGTTCTTCTCGAATGCATCCCATCGATACAATGTCTAACCTCCAATATTATCCAACTTTTTGTAAATCTCTGTACCTGTCAAAGGCTGGCACGCCACGCTGTGATCAGTTTTCCCATCGAACTCTTTCGCCATCTTTCGATACTTATGTCCTTTTGGAAGCATTTTTCGGTGGCCCATATACATGTTTTTTCCACTATGTTTCAAGCGAATGCTACAAGTGTTTTCACCACAAATCGGACACGCCAACGCCCCCTTGATTGAATAGCCTGAAAGATTACCATAGGCGGGGAAATCATTGATTGTGCAGTACAACATAGCACGCAAATTGAAGTCCTCTTTGCTGAATGAGTCGTAAACCGTAGCCCCTTCATTCCACAAGAGTTGTAAATCCTCTATCAAAGGTTGTAGGAATACATCAATTTTGTTGCCCTGTTGCTTTGGACCCGATATTAACAAAGACAACAAGATGTGTCTTGGTTTCATTGATAACCACGGCGGTAGATTGTAAATAACCAAAAGCACAGGCCAGGTACTGTGTATGCTACTCAAAGTATCGTAAGGGTTCATCCCATCCGTGCACAAGCCTAGCCTTAGGTTTCTCGGTTCGTTACCAAACTCAGGAAATTTTATGTCTATGTTTCTCCACTGTGGTGCATCAGCGGGATGTCTCAATCTGCCATCCTTTTTCCTGTGAACTGAATGCCACCGAAGATTCTCTGCGTCTTTCTCAATGGAGAACAAACGTCTGAACCTTGGAATGATGGGCAGGTACCACAGTACCTTAGCCGGTGAACCTTTCTTACTACCGCTAATGTGAGTTTGTTGTTTCTTATACCGTGACGCTCCACATGCTGAACAGCTTTCAGCAAATTCATCCGATTTCCAAAACAGCATGCAACCATTTGGACAAGCATGAATTTTCTGGTACTCCATACCCATTGGGCACATCAGTTTTTTGGCTGAGTACGTAGTCGTTGGTAAAACGTTGTCCACCGGAAGAACGTATTTCAATAGTTCCAGGAGGTCAGTGAAACTTACGTCGCTCCAGCCATGTTTCGCTTTCAAGTTGAATAGCTTGAGGACGACACTCAACTTGCTTAACTTTGTAGGGTCACACCCGGGGTACAACGGTGTTTTGGATGAATCCAACAAATTTTCATACTTGTCTGGCGTGTTAGAGTAATGTTGTTTCACATCTTCGAGCATAGTCTCAATGTCATCATCCCAGAAATCTGGCTCAACGTTCGCTGTAACGTCTTCTGGATCACCCGCAACTGTATCATCTCCAAGTTCTGTTTCTGTGTTTACCTGACCATTATCCCCTTGGTCAGGCTTAATAACATCGAACGCACTCTGACCATGCCATCGGATTATGTCTTGGAAATCTTTTGTAAAACCGCGGCGGATCAGATGTTCCTTAATTGTTTCAACGCCGTGATATCTCAGATTGTTTTGGCAGTCGATACACGGACAAAATATGTATCCCTTGTCTGTAGGTTTCAGATTGTTCGCCAACACCGTGCATAACTTATCAACTCCTTCTAAAAACTTGTCGTCCAAATTTCCGCTGTAAATCCACGAACGTTCCATCTCCTTCTGGCTATTTATATGAAGGCAGCCATTTCATACCGTCACCCGTGGTAGAGTCTTTACACTTTTGTATCTTATCAACCTAAATCCATCCATGAGTATTAAATCCCACCGGTGAACGTGTTTTTAATATGTAATTTATTGAAAATTTCGGCAGCATCTCCCTACAGTTCTTCAAATGCACGATATTATGATATTAATCAATAATATATGCATTCGAAGAACAATAAAGAGATACTGCTGAAATAATCAATAAAGTACATATTAAAAACACATTCACACCCTAGGTGTGAGATTTAACAATCATGGACAGTCCCGACATGGACTGCCGAAGATATACCTCTATTAGGTATATCTTGGGCGGATAACTATGTTTGGTAGTTTGTTAAATACTGTATGTATATATGTAAATCTTACCTCTGGTAGACGATTAGCCGATGCAAAGACGGTTGAGGTCGGAAGTCAAAATAAAGTCGTAGTCCTGATGCATAAAGGAAAAACGACAACATTAGAATTCATCAAAAAATCAAGGTTAAAATGCTAGCTAAACCACGGAAAAAATTCGACAGCATCTCCCCTATATTTCTGACGTTTCCCAATCAGTTTTATCAACGTCAAATTCGCACGCACCATCAAAATTACTTATACACTAATTTTATATTTATCTAGAAGAAAGGTAAGTTGTATTAACCGTAAAGAAATATTTACAAGTACAAGAAATCAACTGCAACAAGAATCAGCAAACAAGAATCACAACTTCGAATCTGCTAAGAGATATATCTACCAGACCAAAGGCTCTCAACTATTTTATATTTGAAAACTACACTACTATAATTGTAATACTAAATGCTAAGAATAAGTAAATACAGCAGTTTACAGTTTGGTTTGCAAAATTACCGTTACTGCACCGAAGTGGGCAAGTAGTGCAGAAATCAGCCCACGAACTAGGTTGCAATTAACTGTGAATCTGGGCACAAATATATGAACAAGGTTAGAACATTTGCCATTACACTCTCAGGATTCGACAGAAACGAGGTTAGAACTAGCAATCGACATGCATTTGAACAAAGTTAGAAAAAACGACAATTGATCGACCGCGCGCATACCCAGTACACGATAGAGATGTCGACGGTGACGACCAGTGTACGTAGATGGGTGGTGACCGGCGGCGATGGGAGTGACAAAGGTGGTGGGAGCGACGGCGGCGATGGCCGTTACTAAGGTGACGGGAGAGAGGAGGCGATTTCAGTGAGGAAGATAGCGCGAACGAGAAGAAGAGTTACTGTAAGTACAATGTGCAAAGTATAAACGGGCAAATGTTAAAAGGACTTTAGATTACGGTTTACATGAAAACCGTAATGTAAAGTCACACTTTAAATGACGGTTCCTAAAGAACCGTAATCTAAAGTGTAACGAAATTAAAAAAAATAGCACGAAAATTATTTGGCCTATGCTGGGTTTTGAACTCAAGATCGATGGTATTGACTCATGTACCCACGGCCATTAAGCCATGAGTCTTATTCGATCAAACATATGTAACACATTAATATAAAGTTATTTTTAATCTAAAATACACTGGTAAAACGACGTCGTTAACTGTAATTTAGATTACGCGCGGCGTCGAAAAAATCAAATAATACGGGAAATATTTGGCGTCAGGTCAAAACGACGTCGTTGACCATCAGTCGGAGGTAGGCGTGCCTTTTTTAGGACGGACTTTAGATGACGGTTATTAGTAAAACTATAATCTAAAGTCCATTGACCGTAAAGCGCGCGTCAACACGGGACTTTAGATTTCGGTTTCACTAATAACCGTCATCTAAAGTCCGTCCTAAAAAAGGCGCGCCTACCTCCGATCGATTATTGCTTACGGTTAATTTAATAAACGTCGTTAATTAATTCCGACCTTCCTATTAATCACGGTGTCTGGCTTATTAAAGCACCGTCATTAAAGGCTCGTTCCACCAGTGACCTATGGGACCGTCAAACAATAATTCTAGGACAGTCACCTATGGGACCGTTAAACAACCACCTCACCCTAAGTCCTTAAGTGTGCACACCCCCTAAGAAACAGCAGTAACATAGAGTAGATCAGAGGGCTTAACTGCAACAATGTGTGCAACGCAAATAATAATAATGGGGAGCACCTGTGGGCTCCAAAACAGAGGAATGCATCCTGCGAAAGACTCCCAAAAAATCCAAAACTGAAATACCACAACACAATCCAATTCTTCCAATTCCAAGACGTGGGAAACAATCCCAATTTCTAAACACCAACTGAGAATCCATTAATACACAGCCGAAGCCTTTTTTTCTCCAAATTGCAAAACATCAGTCAAATAGACATGAGCATAGAAATTTACCTGATTAGACAAACAACTTCAAGAGATCAACTCTACAGGACTACTGGTAACACCCGTCGACGAAATCGGAGTCTAAATATATATAATCAACAATTAGAGTCTACCAAACACAACCGAATAATTTAATCGACTATCTAGGTAGAATACTTTACCCAACGTAATCCTAACTGGCACCAGGGAGGCGATCTGACAACAGCAGGATAAGGAACGTGAATTAACAAGGGTTCAAAGGTGAAGAGCGAGAAGATTTTAGTGGAAGTAAGAACTTAGAAGAGTTGCGTGAATTTTGAGAGTTTGGAAGGCGTAATGGCAATACGGTGAGGATGAAGAGAAGTGAAGAAAGTCGATGTTTTAAATAGAAGTAATTTACTGAACAAAGAGAGATGTTATTAAATTAATAAATAATAATCCATTTCAAAGAAAAGAAAGTTATTAAATAATTTTAAGATGGGTTCAAGTAACTAGTATTATAGATATTTGAAAGATATAAAAAAAATCATTATGTTAAGAAAAGACAGCAGAAGGATCGAGATTGTTAACAATATCAACTTAGAAATAAATAATTTAATAAATCTACATTCACAATAATAGGAGGAAGTGGTTTAACCGCTGTAACAGGATAAGGATGAGAGTATAATATCTAGGAAAATAATTAATAAACATTTATTTAATATAGGGAAGAGATTGAAATAAATAAGGATAGAGTGAAACAAATCAGTAATCCTAGCAAGAGGAAAATAATTACGTTAAAGAAGGATCTAGAATATTAGTAATATAATATTAAGAGAAGAATAAAGGATTAATATCTTACTAATTTTAGAGAAGTCAAATGGGATTTGAACTCTTAAAGTTAATGCTAATTTACTAAGAGAAAGTAAAATTGAATTCGAACTCTAGGAATTTAAGAAATCAATTTGAAAAAGAAATTCTAGGACTGTATTCAGGGAACTTAAATAACGTTGTAACATCTAAGAAGGATGAAGTAGTATTTAAATGATAATAATATTAATAATAGGAATACGATTAGTAAGGGCAAGGACATTGCGGATAATTGTAAACATTTTAGGAAGAGGAAAGAATTTAATATAAGAGTATCGTTTAACTTCCCTGGGCCACTATAATACTAACTTCGGACATATTCATTTTTAAAAAGAATTATATTATTCTTAACATGAAAATTCGTGGGTATTTCATCTCATCCCCTTCAAAGAAAGCTTCGCCCCCGAAGCTGGATCTAATCTAAAGCACACCAGTCGAAAGACAAAGAACTGCTTGGTCCTCAGCTTCTTGGACAACCATTCCAATACATAATTCAAAAATTCAAGCCTAATTAAATGGTTCACCACATAGATAGAACTCTGAAATTTTAAGGCAAACCAACACATAGGACCAAAGTCCAAACCAATTCAATCATTCTACAATCATCACATCACATTAATAACATTAATTCAATACCAGTTCACATCCTACTAATCCACCAATTACCATGCCATTTTCCATTTTAAGTCCACCTATGGTATACCACTTACTATATATCATGTCTTCCAAGAAGTCAGGATCAACACCTTAACATTCATGAATCAAGATTCCAATCTTTCACCGAGAATGATAAATGTATTAACTCAATACACACCAAATTGAAGTTAACAATTAAAGGAACTCATAGAACAATCTCCAACTCATCTTTTAACCACCACAGAATTCACTAAGATTAAGCTCATTCTAAGAACTTTTATTAGCCTTCCTCGAGAAATTCTCCCAAAACTAAATGTTATCTCTCAAACTGGAATCCTAGATCCCTACCAGTTATATCTTGTAACCCTAAAATATACTCCTGCCTTTCTTCATTGAGACCAGTTCCTCTTCTTATATTCAACACCCAGCTTAGAAAATTTCATCAACGTTCCAAGAGATCTATTCCCAAGGTTTAAATGTGGACTTTTATACATATTCCAGACCTATAACCAATCATCCAATTTCTTATACATCTTGAACATTTAACTAAATTCACATTCTCTAACAATCTCATACAGGCAAAATCATCAAAACAACCATGAAATCAATGCACCTCAATTACCCAATTTTCACTGACAAAGTCATACATATGTCTTTATTTTCTGAGTCTATATCTCTCAACTGATAATCCCAAAAGTTTAATACTTTACCTCCAATATTCACATCACATTCATATAAGAAACATTCACCCAAAGGTCACAATTCACCAGTTAACCTACTCCCACATGCAAAAGTCAATAGCCAAAGACTCAAACACCAACCATCGCTTACCAACATAACCAAGATCTGTATACAAACTCTCAACTAAAATCTTAAAACCTACATGAAACACAACCCCCTTTGAAATACCCCGTAATTAAAATAGTGATTAATTAGGCTATAAGTAATTTAGAAGCTTAATTAAGTGTAAATAATCATAAGGGAACAAATCCCGAAGAAAACGGACCTTTTAAAACGGTTTAAAAACATTACGAACCTTAAAGCACGTTTTTCGAGGTAACCGGGAAAAAACGTGTCTTTAAGCGGGTCAAATAGACTCGTAACAATTTTGGTCAACTAAATAATCATTAATAAAATTAGTGAAGTCTTAGAACCATAAAATCAGAAAAACGAGAAATTAGTAAAAACTGTCAAAAACGGGAAGTTGGGGGTTAGAAGATAAATAACCAAGACTTATGTGTCCAACTTTGTAAATAAAATTTTAAGACCCCCATGGTCTGTGTGGGCTGTCCGATGTTGGCCCCCCACACTCTCTCTTTACTCTCTTTACTCACAAACAAACAAAATAATAAAACAACACTCACTACTTTATTCTACTCTACATACTCTCTCTCTCCCCATTCTTCTCTCTCTCACGTGAACCATCTTCCTCCTCTCTTTTTCTTCCTTCCTAGCCGATAGCAATGGAGAACTAGCAACTCTCACAAAATACCATCTTCTCTCCTTTGTAACTCTCTCCAAACTTCTCCAAAAATTATAAAAACACCACCATTGTAATCCTCTCATCAAGAGCTACATTTCCATCTTTCCAAAAACAAGCACTTTCGATTTTATGGGCATACCCCATTTGGAGTTTCAACACCACCATTAGAAGGCCCCCTTCTCCTTGTTCTTCAAGGTAAAAATATTCGAAAACTCCATCTTTTTCTAGCCTCAAAGGCAAAACGAAAATCTAGACTAAACTTGCTTGCTCCTCTTGTGCCCAGCGGTTTTGGCATCTTTGAAAGGGTGGAAAGATCATTCTTGAGCTACTCCAAGTGTTTATAAACTCTTGCAAGGTAAGGAAATTCCTAACCCTAGAATGTACATTAAAGCTTAAATGAGAATTAGGTTTGTTTAGTATTGAAACATATATATAAATGTTGGTAGTGTTAGAGGAATTGGGATTACAAACCGGTAGAGAAGAAGGAAGGAAGGAGAAAGAGAGAAGAAAGAAAGAAACTAGAAGAGAAACAAGGTAAGGATACTCTTTGGTATAACTTGGTAATATGTATGTAACAGTTTTTTGGTAGTTTGAAATGGGTAATAGAAATGGTAATGCATTAGTAGTATAATGTGTAAGAGAAATAAGTATTTTGAAGCTTTAAAAGTTGTGTAAAACTTATTGAAAACAGATTGGGATTGGTGTTAATGTGCAGGAATTTTATGAGTGTTAGTAGTTGATATTAGTGTTTGAGAGCTTGGGCATTAGTGCTGTTTTGAAACAGGTGGAATGGGTAACAAAAATGTGAGCAAAACAATGTGGTGAGAGTGTAAAATTATAGGGAAGGTTATGCCAAAATTTATCTAGAATTAGAACACTTAGTGAATTATAAACTAGGTAAATGATGTAAGTTGTAACAGATTTTGGATAGATAGATAGAGGGAGATGGGGAGAGATAGTTAATGAAGTTGTAAGTATTAGAGGTGTTAGGAAATGACATTAGAAGAGGGAGTTGTAGATGGAGAGTGGTTAGTGTTAAAATCTGTAGCAAAAACACAATTGGGGAAGAAAACTGTTTAAGTGTTGAGTTGAGATTAAGAGAATGTGTAACGTTAGTATAGAGTGTGTAATGAATTAGGAAATGAATTAGCCATGGTTTAGGGTGTTTAAATTGTACAAAAAACATGTTAGGATGTATGTAGGAAGATTGGGGAAACAATGGGTGAAATTGGGAAAGAAAAATAAAAACTGTAACAAGGTTCTGGAAACCGTCCGACCCAGACGGTGAGTCGGACGTGGGTCGGAGGGACTAAAGAAACGAAAACCAGACTTTCTGGACGGTCGACCCAGAGCCGTGAGTCGGACGTGGTCGGACATGGCCTTAAAAACTTTCTGTAATGGTCCGACCCAGAGCCGTGAGTCGGACGTGGGTCGGACATGGCCTAAATAACGAAATGAACATTCTGTAATGGTCCGACCAGGGCCGTGGATCGGACGTGGGTCGGACAGGCAAAAAATATAGAGGTCGAGTTTCTGACTTCGTCTGACCCAGACGGTGAGTCGGACGTGGGCGGACGGAGCTTAAGACTCGAGACCAAAACCTTCTGGAATGGTCCGACCCAGAGGGTATGGGTCGACGGATAGTGCTGGGTCGGACAGGGTAATTTCTGGGACAAATCTTACTGGAATGGTCCGACCCAGGGCTTGGGTCGGACGGCCCAATCCTAACAAAAAAAAAAATATTTTAATCTAAGTAATAATATATATATATATAACCCATATATATATGTATATGTACAGTAAGTAAGCATGCAAACCTTAAGCAAGAAGATAGAAACTTAAGTAAAGGAAAATGAGTAAGTAAGGTGTAAGGGTAAGAGTAAAAGGACATAGTAGTAAGTTAGTAATGATAGATATATTAATCATTTAATTGTATGTATATAATAGGACTTGATTTGTGACACCGGAGGAGTTTGGAAACACGTGCAACGGTGGAACGGTATGGATTCCTCTGCCCCGTATGCTATCTTGGTTACTCTGATTTGTGTGTTGTGTGCTAATTGATCACCAAATAAGATAAATGCACGAATCGGAGTTAATATGCATACTTGTGAATATGTAGTGTTTGAATGATGTTGTATATCTTCTTAAATCATAGTTTGTATAATTCATGAAATGTATGGATGATAATGAATGTGTGGATGTATGTTGTATTGTACGGACCGTTATTATTGTGTTGGACTTTAACTTATTTCTAACAAGCTAACCATCCTAACTTAAAATGGTAATTAAATTGGAATGAGTAGAAGTCCGATATAGTTCGGCCACGCGTGAGGATGCGGAGTCACGAGAGGTTGGCTCCAATTCCTGACTCTTAAACTGGTCCGCGGCCCAAATCCCTTAAGTGGGTAGCATCCCGGATTGGTGAGTCAAGTAATCCGGATGTGGGACGGTGTAGTCCCCAAGGCCGGAGGTCCCGACGACTTAACTTGAGTAGAAGTAAGTAAGCAAGAATGAGTAAGTAAAGTAAATGAAAGTAAGTATTTGTAAGTAAGAAAAGTAAGTAACGAGTAAAAGAGTAAAGCATTCCGATTAACCGGATGCATAATTGGCTAACCTTGTGAAGGTAAGTGAGATGTATGCTATGATATTGTTGCCTTGAATTGTGTAATGAATTGTATAGCATGTATGATGTATGAAAAGCATGTATGTAGAAATAAATGAATGCATGTTTAGTGGACGTCAATAGTCGGCGTGCCCTAGCTAGCACGCGGTATATGCGGAGTCCATATGCAGCGTTTGCTGAGCCCCTTGGGGCACCCTTTTTACTACGCAGGTACCCGCGGGATGAGGATGTGAAGATTGAGTTTCATTTCTTTTATCTTCTTTTTGGAATGTAAACAATGAATTTATGATGGGTGTACTGAGTAGTACATGGCTGTAGTTTTTGAATAGCCGGTGTACCATGGGGTACACCTTTTTGGATATTGGGAAAGGAGCACTGGTATAGATGAGTAGTCTTAGGAACTCATTCTTTTGGAACTCAGAAATGATGTAATCGAATGCACTTTAATACTCGGTGATCCATTAATGTAAGTATTCGGTATATGGTATTTTGGTAAGTAATTTAGTAGCGCGGTACGTTATGTTCATCAGACCGTGACTGTAAGTATTAGTAGCCTAGCTAGCCGTATGGGCGGTTAGCGGCATTGTTTCACCCGCCGTAGTAAGTATGTAATAATTCCGCTGCGAACTCGTAGGATTAATAGGACGATTAGACGGTAAGCATAAGATTAGCGGTTGGGGTGTTACACCCTTAAAATCACAAAGATATTACACTTACTCTTCTATCCATGATTATATCATTTGTTTTCCCTCAAACATAACACCAACCATGTGAACCAGAATAAATCTCTCACAAATCGTCATTTTAATTATTTTTCCTGGATAGCAGTTGATTACCTCTCACATCAAAGTACCAAAACCACAGTTACTCATTGACCACCAATGGCTCAAATAAATAGTCTAATCGGTACTATTACCAATAAAGACGCAGTTAACCATTTAACAATCAACAATGAGGACTCATCATAAGTCCCAATCTATCACACATCTCCAAATAATTTCCAGTCAGCCTGGACACTAGTATCTCCACCACACTTAGCACAAGGATTAACTAAACCGTCATCTTAAAATAGATATCCATTGCAAAAGATCTCAACAAATCTCAAGTTAAGCAATAACCATCAAATATGCATCCAAAACACAAGAGAAACAAATACATCCAATCAATGAACTACCTAGCCCAATAGAAGAGCAAGACACATATTTGTTATTTCAAATCAACCGAAAGGTTAATCATGTTTCATCTCCTGTAAGTTAGTATAAAATTCATACAAGGACATAACAGGAATCACAACAAAATGTTCCCACAACTCATACCCTTAGCTCTTTTCCCATATTAATCTTAATTCCAATTTAGACACTTCCATTAGCTCAAGTCAACCTCTCGACCCTATAACGTAACCGATAAGACCAACACAACAATTCCATTGATAATTTCTACAATAATCTCCAGTTACAAGTATCGTAATTCTAATCCTTTCTCTATCTAGTTAATGCTTCCTCTATTAAGTCTACAACACTCAAGTTATTTCCAAACACCGAATGCTCAATTAAATACTACCCTTATTTTATTGTTATATAATGAGACATAGTTAATCAATTTGTAACTGGCTATGAGAATTCATCAAGATTTATAATACAGACAATTACAAAAATAAATTTCAATAAATCAGAACACCAGGGTCTCTTCAACACTCAGCATGAGATTCATCAAAAATACTATCACATTAAAAATATTTATCACAAAACTTCTCGAGAAGATCAACATAAATAATCACTTAGTATACACATCTAAAAATACAAGGGAGGCAACACATCAGTTGTCATATACTTTGTCTAGCTACGACCCTCACATACATCAATAATTACCATGTTGTAAAAAGTCATAATCACAAATCGTTTCCCTAACACACTGATTATATTTCAATACCTCAGAAGGACCTTTATAAATAACTAAAACCAAATATTCATCACTTAGCACTATTATTTAATATGGTACTGCTAACCAGTTCGTCAACACATAAATGGAACTCAATCTGGGTCTTAATCTCAATATTTTAACAAAAATTTTCCGATAAATTTACAATACTAGCGTCTATCCAAATTAGCACACAGATTAACTAAACCATCTTCTTAACATAAATTTTAAACAGCAAGGGGTCAACAAAATCTAGCTCAAAGATCAACCAATACATCACATCCATAATACATGTAACATGTCATGCTCTACCCTGGTACGAAACACTACAAAAATATTGTCATTTAGTAAAACGTGTAACATCCCTTAGCCTATCTTGATAGGAAATAATATGGGTACTCAATCAACAAGAGTACTATGATTATCCTATAATATCCAAGCACATATACATATTCTGTCAATATTGCTCATATCTCCCGTACTCATAGGGTAGTTAAACAAGAAGAAACAACTATTTATATTTAATAAGATACATACGTCTATATATATACCCATATAAATATGCTAATTTTTAACCTCCTACTGATGAGCATGTAAGGGTCTATTGCACCTACCATGCTTCTCTTTATTTTATTTTATTAATACTATTATTATTTTCCTTTTCTTAAGTCCCCAACTGTAACACTTTGAAACCCCGTTATATGCAATCTATTTATCATTTTGCTCCCAAATAATCCCAAAATAAAAATAAAAATAAATAAATACCCTACTGTTCCAGTCAATGAAATAATTGCCACAAATTATTGTTCATAAACATATTAAGTAAGACGTAGACGAAATATACATACTACAAAATATCTGCTTTTAAAGAAGCGTAAAAAAAATTCATACAACACTCTATTGGCTGCATATATAATATTCTTGAGAAACTGGTTAATCACATAACTATTTGTTTACTGAATACTCTTAGTTCCATTTAAACTAAATAAAATATGGAAGTCTTATAAATCTAACCGCCCAATAACATAAACGACAATGAAAACTAACAATTATTCCCTACGTTGTAGTTAATATAATTAACAGTTGTTATGACTTTCTATAACTTTAGTTAACCCAACATAAATCACTACAGACACTTTGAACAGACAACATTAAATAAAGATGCTAGAATCTTTTCACAGAAGCTCGTCACATAGAAAAACAAATTTACACACTACCATGACGGCAAAAGCGAAACATTTTCCCTAGTTTAATACAACTTGAAATTACTATCATTCCAAGTCTCCTCAGAACTAACACTGATAATATACCAATATTTCTTTCCCTAATATATATAATATATATATATATATTTCAATACCTGGTAGTCATTGCTAGAGTATATAAATATATATATATGTCCCTTATATTCTTTTCCCCCTTACGAATACATGACGACAAATTAGTCTAGATATTTTCATCAAAATCCTTTAGAAGTAGTTACATAATACCACATTCACAACAAGGAAGAACCAAAACCAAAGATGGACTATATGTCCGTCTGGTACATCACATAGAGACTACTATCCAACAACCATAAATTGATAATATTGTACACCTTAGAATGCGTAGATTTATAAATTCATTCATATAACATAAGGAAACATTGTAACATCGGGGAGAAACAGGAATTCACCAAAAGTTCACACAAATCATCCTAGAAAATATCCTCACAACCAATACCTCAAGCCCTTGTTCCAAGCAATCTAATTTTCAGCATTCCCTATAATTGATTCCCACATCACGCTACAACCCAATACTAGAGATATATATACTAACTTATATGTATATATTTATATTTATATAATTCTATCAAAACAATTCTCTTCCGTTTTTTTAATACCTCTCATGATACACGGGAGTAAATAAACTCCGAACATTCCACCATAGAAAATCAGGCACATACCATACAACAATACCCATATGCAGTCCCCATATAATGTATATATATGTAGTACCACCAATATCCATCTCAACACATTTTAACACCTCACATAACACACGAGAGTATATAACTCACACCCTTCAACACAAAATAATCAGGCACACAGCATATCACACAATGTAATCCCCCAAGGACGGCTTATTCCAAATTTTAACCTTTTTCAACCAATTCTTATCTTATTTTGAAAACCACAGCTCTGATACCACCTTGTAACACCCTGGATTTTACCTCATTATAAAGTATAAAACGATACGAATCCAACGCCGCAGACAGGGATTAATACGGACATCAAACGAGTCTTAAAATTGAGATATAAGGTCTGTCCGAGCATTAGTCTGAACATGTAAGTTTGGACAGGTGTCGAGACTTACAGTTCAGACCCGTCCTCGCATGCTGTCCGAACATGTAAGTTCGGACAGATGTTCGGACACACTAATTCTATGAAAACAAAATACTCTCGGGGCCTGTCCGAACATGGATGTCCGGACGGACGTTCAGACAGGTCCAAATTTATGAAAACCAAAAGGAAAACAAGATTAGAAGGGTACAAGATGACCATAATATTAATTCCAATGGAAAGTGAATGTTTAACATAATAACACAGGGGAAAACACTTTCAAATCCAGAGTGCTACCGCCACACTCAACCCATGAGTGCTCAGGCTAATCCTTAACAATTCAACAGAAATAAATATCCAAAACATCACAATTTAAATATTGTATCTCAGCAACAATCAATCATCTCTAGAACCATGTGGTAGCGCGTTTCCAAACCCCAAACTTCAGCAACCATAACCTGCGATCAGAAAACAATAGATAAAACACGAAGGGATCGCGCAAATCAGAAAAACTGAGTAAATCCTACCTCATTGTGTAAAATACATTTTGAAGTTCATTTTATCATTTGTCAATCAGACAAGGGGGAGAGTTGACCAACTGAATAACTTTTCCAGAGACCACAATAAACAATCAATTAGTAGGGAGCTTTCAACAGGAGCCAACCATAATTCCAAACACGGGGTCACCTATGGGACCCCAAACAATATTTCCAGGACAGTCACCTATAGGACCGTCAAACAATAATTCTAGGACAGTCACCTATGGAACCGTCAAACAATCACCTCACCCTAAGACCTTAAGTGTGCACACCCCCTATGAAACAGCAGTAACATAGAGTAGATCAGAGGGCTTAACTGTAACAATGTGTGCAACGCAAATAATAATAATGGGAAACACCTGTGGGCTCCCAAACAGAGGAATGCATCCTGCGAAAGACTCCCAAAAAATCCAAAACTGAAATACCACAACACAATCCAATTCTTCCAATTCCAAAACGTGGGAAACAATCCCAATTTCTAAACACCAACTGAGAATCCATTAAAACACAACCGAAGCCTTTTTCTCCAAATTGCAAAACATCAGTCAAATAGACATGAGCATAGAAATTTACCTGATTAGACAAACAACTTCAAGAGATCAACTCTACAGGACTACTGGTAACACCCGTCGACGAAATCGGAGTCTAAATATATATAATCAACAATTAGAGTCTACTAAACACAACCGAATAATTTAATCGACTATCTAGGTAGAATACTTTACCCAACGTAATCCTAACTGGCACCAGGGAGGCGATCTGACAACAGCAGGATAAGGAACGTGAATTTACAAGGGTTCAAAGGTGAAGAAGCGAGAAGATTTTAGTGGAAGTAAGAACGTAGAAGAGTTGCGTGAATTTTGAGAGTTTGGAAGAGCGTAATGGCAATACCGTGTGGATGAAGAGAAGTGAAGAAAGTCGATGTTTTAAATAGAAGTAATTTACTGAACAAAGAGAGATGTTATTAAATTAATAAATAATAATCCATTTCAAAGGAAAGAAAGTTATTAAATAATTTTAAGAAGGGTTCTAGTAACTAGTATTATAGATATTTGAAAGATATAAAAAAATCATTATGTTAAGAAAAGACAGCAGAAGGATCGAGATTGTTAACAATATCAACTTAGAAATAAATAATTTAATAAATCTACAATTCACAATAATAGGAGGAAGTGGTTTAACCGTTGTAACAGGATAAGGATGAGAGTAGAATATCTAGGAAAATAATTAATAAACATTTATTTAATATAGGAAGAGACTGAAATAAATAATGATTGAGTGAAACAAATCAGTAATCCTAGCAAGAGGAAAATAATTATGTTAAAGAAGGATCTAGAATATTAGTAATATAATATTAAGAAAAGAATAAAGGATTAATATCTTACTAATTTTGGAGAAGTCAAATGGGATTTGAACTCTTAAAGTTAATGCTAATTTACTAAGAGAAAGTAAATTGAATTCGAACTCTAGGAATTTAAGATTAATCAATTTGAAAAAGAAATTCTAGGATTGTATTCAGGGAACTTAAATAACGTTGTACCATCTAAGAAGAATGAAGTAGTATTTAAATGATAATAATATTAATAATAGGAATACGATTAGTAAGGGCAAGGACATTGCGGATAATTGTAAACATTTTAGGAAGAGGAAAGAATTTAATATAAGAGTATCGTTTAACTTCCCTGGGCCACTATAATACTAACTTCGGACATATTCATTCTTAAAAAGAATTATATTATTCTTAACATGAAAATTTGTGGGTATTTCAGTGGGTCTGGAAAATTTCCACAAAAATGCCGATTTCAGGAAAAAATTACACATGGTCTTTTTTTTCTAGAACATTATGCGGATGTACCAAGCACTGGCAAAGAAGCAGCCATGCTGCAAGGCGATTTGCTAGAAACTGTCCCAGGTTGAGGCGGTTTCTGGCTTTTTTTGCCAGAAACCAACCTGATTTAAGGCGCCTTCCGGGTTTTTTGCTAGAAACTGCCCTGCAGCAGAGGGCCTTCTTTGCCATATCCATCTAGAATTTTTTTTCAATGTTTAGACCATTGATGTGATGCTTAAACGGTTTCTAAAGTTGATAGTTGAACAATTATACTTGGGACCTATGTCATTGGTCTAGGGAATCAAAATCATATAGGACCCACATGACTTCACTTAAACGGCACCAGAGAGAGAAATTTCCTCGTTTTCAAAATTTCTGATAAGGTTTACTGGTTCTTAAACGTTCTTCGAAATCAATAAAATTTTGTAAATCACAGTCTAACACTTATATTCGTGTCCTATGTTATATTCGCGGTAGTTAAAACTCCAATGGGACCAAGAAGACCTCATTAAAATGGCACTACAGTTAGCGTTTTTTTCCAATGTTTGATGAGTTTGCCCGATGATTAAATGGTCTTCAAAATATATAAATGAAAGTATGTAAGATGGAATTCAAGCACCTATACTTATGTCTTATGTATTTTGTATAGCCATTTAAACTGACACTGAACCCACACCACTGCATTAAAATGGCTACAAAGTCAGTGTTTTATATCTTCTTTTAAAACGTTTTTTTGGTATTAATTAACCACTTAATTTTTTATACAGTTGTAAGTAATTCATTAAATAAAAGTACATATTTATACTTTGGAAAAAAACACACTTCATTCAGCTTTAGACAAAACATACTCCCTCCTGTTCAAAATAAATGTCGTATTAGACATCTTCACACTTTTTAAGAAAGAGTTTAAAATGACTAGTGTGTCCTTACTTTTTGTATGGAAAGAATAAAAAAGCAAAAATATTTTATTGGTAAGACAAAAAAGTAGAGTCTAATGACATTAATAATTGAAAAAGTGAAAAGGGCAAAAGTGGAAAGTAAGATACAAAAAGTCTAAAACGACAAATAATTTGAACATAAATCTCAAACCTAAAACGACATTTATTTTGAACAGGAGGAAATACATTTTTTTGTGCTTGCTAAAGGCATAACCAGTTTATGTAAGAGCAATGTCAATTATGTAACACTAAAAAAAGTACAATTAATTGTATTCTCTATTTGGGAGATTCTTTCTGTTATGACCCGTTTATCTTGACCGCTTTCGCAGCCACACCCTGGAGATGTGCCACCGACATAGAAGATGTGACACACTTGGAAAGACCACTAAAAGTGATTTCACTAACGCCTTTTCTTTGTCAGTGACAAAAACTTCAGGGAAGCGAGTCATCAACTTTATTAGCTCGAAAGCATCCACGTATAGGCGGACTCATCTTCTCTGACTGCAAAGTTAAATGCAATACTGAAGTTCTTGCCGCACGATGTAACTCTGACGAACTCAACTAGCGGCATCTTGTACTAGTTTGTCATGTAAGTGCTATCAATGAGCATTATGTAAGGGAACATCTGAAATAGCGTAAGCCCGAACGGGTGCGCAAACAAGACAAGCCCCAGCCTAGTATCATCCCGTGCCAAAATTACATTAACAAATAAAAATAAGTCATAACATGGACAACCAGATAAACACGGACTATACTTAAGTGCGAACACTTACTTGCATCTTTCTCAGACCACCAACTATATTTAAGTTCATCCAAAAAGCGCATGAGCGATGCTACATCAGCACGCCCGCCACAGTCCTCTCTCCTTACTTTTGCTACCAAATTATGAATTGATGTTTTGTCGGTCATGCTCTCAGGATTCTTGTCATGCGGATGGGCCATATCTACCGGTGCAACTCCGCTCATGTGCATACTTTTCATACTTGCTCTTTCATTGACGCTGAAGCAAGGACACACGAAGTGTGAGTGAGGATTACGAGCCAATTCATAGTTATACACTAACTGCATTTGAAATACCCCTAACCTTAATTACACTAATTCATCCAGGATTAACTAAAAGAAAGGATTTAATCAAGGGATAACTAAGAAGGATGGGCCTTAAATCATTAAGGAGTTTATCACCTATAAACATACATATATAAACAAGTATGTAAATTCCAAAATGAGCACCAAGTCTCACATAAAATAATGGACAAAAGAGGAAGTATATATAAAAAGGGAGCAACTCCTAAAACTAATGTAACATAATACACTAATACATAAGATAAGATTATAATCATGTGACAAAATTATATGGTATACTTCATATAATTACAATAAATGATAATAAAACACCAACGGTTAAGAAGCAATATTCATTAAGGAATATTACAACCTCTAAACATATATACATAAATAAATATGTATAGTCCAAGATGGACATCAAACCACACATGAAATCATGAACCAAAGAAGTTACATTAATAAGGAGAATAAGGAGAAAACAACTCCTAAAGTTAATACAACATGTAACTCATTAATACATGTGCTAATATCACCATACAACAATAATAATACACTATGAAACAATAATAATTTTTTATCGGTTCGGAAGTTTGTAATCGAATTCACCACTTATTACTTGATGAATCATAATACCAATTTTAATGAATCATAATACAAAATTAATTAATCATATTATCATTTTAGTGTATCATCATATACATGTAAAAATAATTTATTTTAAAAAAGTTGTCAAAACATATCCATGACTGGTCTTGTTTTGAAGAGCTTGAATTTAGGTGAACAATGATATACTTTTTTTTTATTTTGGCCTTATATATTAAAAGTTATAACCATTTAAAATTAATAAAGTAAAAAAGCAACCCAGTCAGTAAAACAGTCCAGTCAGCTGCTGACTAAGACTGCCACAAAAAAATCATACAACGCTCCGCTTCGTGTTCCATTTCCACTTTCAAGTTTTCTAAATTACAAAACTACCCCAAATGTAGCTATCAATAGCTACAGGCGGTGTAGCTAAGAAATATCGCTAGAATAATAATACTGAGTACAAATTACGTCTAAGGTGTCGTTCGTTTGCTGCGACACAAATTCGATGGCGCTTAAAGTGGCATCAATCTGAGAGGCAAAAGCAAGATTAATTCGTATAGAATAATAGGGTTGTTCATTTGCTTGCTCAATATTTCCTCCGGTTAACATGGGCAAAATACCAGAATACCCATCAAATTACGTTTCTCCATTTCACTTGTCGGCAATATTTGCTCCAGTTAACTGGTCTTTATTTTCCTCGTCCTCTTCTCAATTATTCTATTATCAAACCTTTCACTTGCAGGTTGATCTCCCATATCTGTCTATTCTATGTGGTCGGTAAGAACCTGTAGACTTGCCGAGTCTCTGGTTATGAGAATGATAGATCAAGTTGGATTCTTCTAATAGTAGCTCCTTCAATGTGTTATCCAACTCTGATGGCGGCCCCAAAGTTCTTCATTGAGATGCTTCGGTTTCTCGTTCATAAGGAAAGGGTAAGAATTAATGCTGGTGTACAAAGAAAAATCACATAAAAGTGGAGGGTATTATGGTAAAAACGTACATCCCTCAACCCAGCTCTATTTCCAAACGGTAAATCCTACATCTATTTTAAAGTTGGAGTGACCACGAAATGCACATAAAATTAGGGAAAAATTGTCCAAATGTCACATCTGACATTATCAGTTAATGCACTTAATACCAACTTTACAAGATTAATGGTGTAAAAGTACGGACCCTAAGAAGAGCTGAACCTTTTTTTTTTTATAAGTACCAATTACGTCTAAGAAGAGCTGAACCTACCCACAATTATTCATATTCTATTCCGCTTGTGAGAAAGTTGATATGGTGTGCTTGGCATACTGTTTTCAAACAGCACTTAATCTTAAAAAAAACAATTATTCATATTCGACGGTAATAATACAATTTTATCGCTCTAATTCTACGCATCATATATGTCTCTCGATTTACTTGGCTCAAAATGTTTGAAGGAAAATTCAGCAGCTATGTTTTCACCACACAACAACTCTTTAGTTACACACTCTTGTTTGTCATGTCATATTTGTGCTGTTTTTATTGATTATTTTATATGTACCAGTTTATTAGTGGATGGTAATATAGGACTTTTGTGTAAACTGGATAAAATCTAAGCAATGTCGACCATCCTAATATATTGCAAATATGTTAGGCAAATATGCCAATAAGAACGAAACAAATTTATATATCATCCACAACAGATTCACCCACCCTTTTACCTTACAATTCCTTTTGTTTATAAAACTAAATTTATTTTTTGAATTTGACTGAGAAATTAACTACATATTGTTAGCAAACTTCAATAGTAAAATATTGCGCTCCATAAGTCTGCTTAAGAATCTACTTGCCACATTTTTTTTCCTCGTGAGCTAGCTAGTAACATACCGACTTGTGTCTTTCTCATTTTGTAGTAGAATTACTTCCATAAAAGGTCATACATTTACACTGCTGATCCACAAAACACTGACTTCTGTTCCGTAGATGATTGATAAGTTATCAATTCATGCCCGTGTTCATATCTACTCATTATAATAAGAGAAGTGTTATCTGCGGTCACAAAGTTATTTTATGCAGTTACTTTTTTATAAAATAATTGAAAACTTTTGACTAGTTTATAATTTCATTTATCTATAAAAATATAATTTTTTTCAAAATGAAAAAAAAGTTTAAACAAATAAAAACAAAAATGCAGCTCATCGTTAGCTTTGCAGGAGGCAGCCAACAACAGGCTACAAGCCCACCAACCACTGGGCGGCCAGAGCACCCATAACTGGCAAGCGGCAAGAGCCTATACATCCACCCAATGGCTCTCTTCAGGGTCAGCCGCTGGGCGGCCCAAATTTGAATTTTTATAAAGTATCTTACATTGCTTTTCTTTTTCGACTGCGTCGCCAACGACCTAAACCTTAACCACATCCCTATAATTATATGGAGTCAGTGTCGACAATATAAAGTATAGAACGGGTTAAAAAATCATCATATACCACACACCCTAAAAGCCACCCTAGGAGAGTTAAAATGTCAAAGACTTACTTTAGGGTTTGTAGTTGATGGTTTAGGACCCTAAACTACAAACCCTAAAAATCTGTCGAGTCAGTGGCGACATTATAAAGCATAGAACAAGTTAAAAATATTACTCTATACCTCTCACCCTAAAAACCACTCTCGAAGAGTTAAAACGTCGAAGACTTATTTTGGGGGGTTGTAGTGAATGGTGTAAGATCCATAAACACTAAAAATCTGCCCAATCAGTGGCGACATTATAAAGTATAGAATCAGTTAAAAAAGATTACCCTATACCACACACCCTAAAAACCACCTTAGAAGAGTTAAAAAATTGAAGGCTTATTTTAGGGTTTATAGTGGAGAGTTTAGGACCCTATACCATGAACCCTAAAAATTTGTCACTATAGAACGAGTTAAAAAATTATCCTATACCACTCACCCTAAAAACCACTATAAAAGAGCTAAAACGTTGAAGATTTATGTTGGGGTTTGTAGTGAAGGGTTTAGAATCCATAAACCCTAAAAATCAGTCGAGTTAGTTGTAACAACCCAGTATCCCACTGTTGTGATATTATCCGCACTGGCACACAGGCCGCACGGTTTGTTTCCTAGGGTTTCCTAGCCCCAAAAGGCCTCATGGCAGGGAGAGGTATCCCCACCCATATAAGGAGTGGTTCGTTCTCCCCTCCAATCGATGTGGGAGGTAAACCTCAAGGGTATTACACTCCACCCCCGTGGGAGCCCAGCGCCCTCGCGGGGGTGGAGTGTGACACCCTTGAGGTTTACCTCCACATCGATTTGAAAGAACGAACCACTCCTTATATGGGTGGGGATACCTCGCCCTGTTGTGAGGCCTTTTGGGGCTAGGAAACCCCAGGAACAAAACCGTGTGGCCTACGTGCCAAAGTGGACAATATCATAACAGTGGGATACTAGGTTGTTACTGGTATCAAAGCCAGACCCAGGTCAGTGTGCCGGTGTGGCCCGCGAGGGCGCTGGGCTCCCAAGGGGGGGTAGAGTGTAATACCCTTGAGGTTTACCTCCCACGTCGATTGGAGAGGAGAACGAACCACTCCTTATATGGGTGGGGATACCTCTTCTTGTTGTGAGGCCTTTTGGGGCTAGGAAACCCTAGGAACAAAACTGTGCGGCCTGCGTGCCAAAGCGGATAATATCACAACAGTGGGATATTGGGCTGTTCCCCAAAAGGTCTCACACCAGAGTGGCCCGACGGAAGCGGAAAGCCCTGCCCATGGTGGATATTCTCCCCAGTGGGGTTTTGTTCTGGAGGGTCAACATATACACCTCTCTAGAGGCCTCACAACAACGAGAGGTATCGCCACCCATATAAGGAGTGGTTCGTTCTCCCCTCCAATCGATGTAGGAGGTAAACCTCAAGGTATTACACTCCACCCCCCTTGGGAGCCCAGCGCCCTTACGGGCCACACCAGCACACCGACCTGGGTCTAGCTATGTTACCAACTGTAACAGCGTAGTATCCCACTGTTGTGATATTGTCCGCTCTGACACGCAGGCCGCACGGTTTTGTTCCTGGGGTTTCCTGTATAGCCCAGTATCCCACTGTTGTGATATTGTCCGCTTTGGCACGCAGGCTCCACGGTTTTAATCCCGGGGTTTCCTAGCCCCAAAAGGCCTCACACCAGAGTGGCCCAGGGGAAACGGAAAGCCATGCCCATGCTGGATATTGTCCCTAGTGGGGTTTTGTTCCAGAGGGTCTACACATACACCTCTCTAGAGGCCTCACACCAGAGTGGCCCAGCGGAAGCGGAAAGCCCTGCCCATGGTGGATATTGTCCCCAGTGGGGTTTTGTAACGGAGGATCTACATATACACCTCTCTAGAGGCCTCACAACAGGGAGAGAGGTATCCCCACCCATATAAGGAGTGGTTTTCTCCCCTCAAATCGATGTGGGAAGTAAACCTCGAGGGTATTACACTCCACCCCCGTGGGAGCCCAGCGTCCTCGTAGGCCACACTAGCACACCGACCTGGGTCTGACTCTGATATCAACTGTAACAACCCAGTATCCCACTGTTGTGATATTGTCCGCTCTGGCACGCAGGCTACACGGTTTTGTTCTTAGGGTTTCCTAGCCCCAAATGGCCTCACACCAGAGTGGCCCAGCGGAAGCGGAAAGCCCTACCCATGGTGGATATTGTCCCCAGTGGGGTTTTGTTCCGGAGGGTCTACATATACACCTCTCTAGAGGCTTCACACTAGAGTGGCCCAAAGGAAGCGGAAAGCCCTGCCCACGGTGGATATTGTCCCCTGTGGGGTTTTGTTCCGGAGGGTCTACATATACACCTCTCTAGAGGCCTCACAACAGGGAGAGAGGTATCCCCACCCATATAAGGAGCGGTTCATTCTCCCCTCCAATAGATGTGGGAGGTAAACCTCAAGGGTATTACATTAGTGGTGACATTATAAAGTATAGAACGTGTTTAAAAAGAGATACCATATACCACACACCCTAAAAATCACCATATGACAGTTAAGGGCCCGTTTTCAAGGACGATTATCAACAGAGATGAGGATTATCTGTCTCATTGACCAACCATTGACCAAACCAAAATACTGTGTTGCACTAGTGAAATGATTCTTATGAGCACAAAATGCTACCTGAACTAGCGTTCTACACAAAGAGATTCTTTAATCTTCGTTAATAATCTTCCTTGAGAATGAACCCTAAAACATCGAAGGCTTACCCTAAACCTAAACCACAAACCATAAAATTCTGCTGACTCAGTGAAGACATTATAATATATATAACGAGTTAAAAAAATTACCCCATATTACACACCCTAAAAATCACCCTAGGAGTAATGTTAAAGGCTTATTTTAGGGTTTGTGGTTTAGGATTTAGGGTCTTCCAAATCAGTGGCGAGATTATAAAGCATATAACGAGCTAAAAATATTACCCTACACCACTCACCCTTAAAACCACTCTCAGAGAGTTAAAACATCAAAAGCTTTTTTTGGAGTTTGTAGTGCAGGGTGTAGGATCCACAAACGCTAAAAATCTGCCTAATTAGTGGTGACATTATGAAGTATAGAACGAGTTAAAAAATTATTACCTTATACCACACACCCTAAAAACCACCTCAAAAGAGTTAAAATGTCAAAGGCTTGTTTCAGGGTTTATAGTGGAGGGTTTAGGACCCTAGACTATGAACCCTAAAAATCTATCGAGTCAATGGCAACATTATAAAGCATAGAGAGAGTTAAAAAAAATACCCTATACCACTCACCCTAAAAACCGCTCTAAAGGAGTTAAAACGTCGAAGATTTATTTTGGGGTTTGCAGTGAAGGGTTTAGAATCCATAAACCACAAAAATTAGTCTAGTCAGTGGCGACATTATAAAGTGTAGAACGAGTTAAAAAAATACCTTATACCACACACCCTAAAAATCACCCTAAGACAATTGAATCATCGAAGGCTTACCCTAAAGCTGTAACACCCCTACCATTAATACATGCTTACCGTCCAATCTCCTTACACATCAGATACACGCAGCGGATACTTACTCACATACAATGGGTGATGCAATGCCGTTAACCACCCACGTGGCTAACAAGGCTACTACTACTGCTTACAGCATCGGTCTAATGGACCGGAATCCCGAGTACTACACATCTATAATACATACTCCATTCATCAATCAAATACAATAATGCTCCATTCAATACTTACTCCTCCATAATCCATACATTACAATATATGTAACCGAGTCTACTAGGATCCTTGTACAATTATAATATCCCTTCCAAGTTCATACATACTCACTAAGAGTCTACATCTACCCATTCCTCACAACTACTTACTTTCTAAGTACAAGGGTGTGCCTCCGGTCTCTTCCTTGACCATATTCGCTTCGGGTACCTGCACACTAAAAATGGTCCCCCGAAGGGGTCAGCTTTCGCCGAGCATGATAACCGCATACCCCGCGTACTAGTGAGGGTACGCTGACCACTTGGTCGAATACATGCGGTTCGTTTTCATACAAACATACATGCATACATGCTCTTATACACAATATTATAATACATTACGCAAGGCATACACACATACATACACTTCATTACATACAAGAAGTACAACATAAACCATTCAATACATACTTACCTTTTTCCGAATTACACATACACATTACATACACAAGATACAGTTCTTGTTAGCTTCATTGGTCCACCCGGGTTAATCGGGTGGAGATTACTCTTTTACTCATTATTCCATACATACGCATACATACTCATACTCATACTCATACTCATACTCATACATACTTACTTCTTACTCTTACTCATGTTAAGCCGGTATGGCCTCTGGGCAGGGACTACACCGTCCCACCACCAGGCTTTACTTGGTTCACTAATCCAGGATGCTACCCACTTAAGGGATTTGGGCCGTGGACCAGCTTACGAACCAGGAATCGGATCCAACCTCTTGTGTCTCCTCATCCTCACGCGTGGCCGAAACTATATCGGACTTCTACTCATTCCAATTTACTCACTTAAGTTAGGAGTTAGGTAGTTAGGAATTAGTAGAAGTCAACATCCAACCACATACACAAATACATTATTCATATACACATCCATACCAATACAATACATTATACAAGTACACTACAAGGTACAATTACACATCATCATCATTCATACATTTCATGAATTATACAAACTATTGTTCAAGACAAATATCGAGAACAATGTAGACAAGCACAAGTAAGTGCAATATAATCCGATTCGTGCATTTATCTTATTAGGTGGTCAAATAAGCACACAAATCGGGGTAACCAGATTAGGATACAGGGCATGAAGAAATCATACCTTTCACCGTTGTACTTGTAACCCAACGTTCCTCCGGTGTTCACAAATCAAATCCTATGATATACATACAATCGAATAGTTAATCTAACTATCATTAACTTTGTTCGATTATCCTTATGTTTCCTAACTCACACTTACTAAGTCTTTACATTCCTATACTTACATTTTATTTACTTACTCTTCATTGCTTAACAATGGTATACTTACATATATATGCTCATATGTATAGGTGGGTATACATATACATATATATATATATATACTAATCATAATCCTTTAGTTTTTTTTTTGTAAGTTTTGACCCGACCGACCCACCCTGGGTCGGACCCATGGGTCGGTCGGCTGCAGAGACTCCAATTACAGAAAATTCCAACCCGACCGACCCAGCCAGGGTCGGTCCTTGGGTCGGTCCGTTACAGAAGCACTTCCCGTCTAAAATTTCTACTCGACCGACCCAGTCAGGGTCGGTCCCCTGGGTCGGTCGGATGCAGAAGCTTCCGAGATTGCAAATTTTCGGGTCGACCGACCCTGCTAGGGTCGGTCCTAGGGTCGGTCCAGCCC